>VYZT01050748.1:0-144222 GCA_013400735.1 Pomatostomus ruficeps | reverse complement strand
CAGCTTTGCTGATGTTCTAGGTAAAATGCTGTTTCCCAAGGGTATGTGTTACAGAGTTTCTCGTGGTATTAGATGAATGCCTACCACTCAAGATACATTTTTTATTTCTTGACATTGTGTCCTCAGGTAGATGCAACCATTTTTTTTGTTAAAGCCAAAATGTTCACAGAGCTGTAGTTAAAAACTACACTCATGTTTAAAACATTGCAGAAAGTAGGATTATTTCATGTAGTAAAGTGCAGAAGGGTTACACCTGACCAAATATGAAACAAGTCATGTTGCCAAGAATGTTTTGAGGAAATGCTGCTTATCTGTTGTAGCACTGGGTCAGGCCGGCTAGGCCGAGGAGCTCAAAGGAGAGCTAAATAAAAGACTACACAGAGACAGCAAACGGAGAGGGCAAAAAAAGAGAGAGAGGGCAGAATCCTCTGCCTTTATTTATATGTTTTTACAAATCACCATGGATTGGAGGTAGAAATGACCACCTCTCAATTCCATTGGTCAAAGCATCAATCTATCATATTTCTCCACCCAGTATAGCAAATTGATAAACAACACAGACAGTTAGCAAAACATAGATAGTTGTTAAGAAACCATGGCCATGTTTATAGAAGAAGTGTGAGAAAGTATTACAGTAAAAGAAACACTGAGAAACTGCAAAACTCAGGACAACAATCTGTCTTCATCTAGAGTTATTGGTATCAGATGCTGCTTTTCCAGCTTTCCCAAGAAATTCTGTTATCTGTGTCAGCACTGAAATATGGGCCATAAAACCTGTAGGACACTTGACACTTTATTCATTCTTTGGTTTTATCATATCCAGCTATGTTTATCAAACTTATAAATAGGCTATGGTAGCTTTCCCAAGCGAGTAGGAGCATGGTGAGTTTTCTGTTGTGGGGGGAGAAAAATAGTGAATGTTATTTTTGCAGGAAAGAAGCGTGTCCTTCACTGTCTGAAACAATGCTGGTCATGAGTTCTCACCATTAAAATCTGTGTGTTGAATGGTGCCTGTGTTAACTGAGCAGTAGTTTCTGCCCCAAAATCTTCAGTGTTGCAGAAAAGATGGCCTAGCTTGAAAGGTTTTTGAGGGTAAAGAACTATAAATCCAACAACCACCATATAGTCTAAAGGCAAAAAACTTCCCACCTTTCATTCTGGTTTTCCTGTGTTCTGCCCAGGGTATCAGAATAGTGGTATCACTGTCAGCTTTGGACACATTCACAGACAATTTGTGACAGATTATTTCTTATTGCTACTGAAAGTCCTTCCTGCCTGTTGTTTTTCAAGGTTAAATAAATATGCAAATGTCATGAGAAGTTTCACTAACACTTTCATCAAAAGGTTGTTTTAATTGCTAAAGATTTCTCAGCTTAAAATTTCCACCATTTAACACAGTATAGTTCAGTATAACTATTTTTTGTTGGGGTTTGGGGGGATTTTGGGGTTTTTTTTTTGCCAAATAAGTTGAAACTAGTTGAGTGCCTTATGTTATATGCTATGCTGATTTTTGTCTTAGGATTAAAATGGCAGTGGCCTGTTGCAAGGTTGGCTGTGCATGAGCACTTCTGAAGAGCTGAAGTTAGGAAATGTGGTGTTGAAAGACCCAAGTAGAGACTTTCACAGCTTTCTGTGGTGGGACGGTTTCAGGATCAGTGTCTCTCAAACGAAACTACTTTGTGTCTTTTATCTTTGCATAAAAAGAGGCGCAACGCAGTTGTCATTTTGGCATCCAGTTCTGCAGGTCAAAACGTTTAGCACGTAAGCAGCCCTGTTTGTGGGCATATTAATCTGAGAACTTCTCTAGGCCTAGACTGTAGTCTTGTTATGCTGTTCCCAAAGGTTTTGCACAGAGCATTGCAACTTGCTTAGCCAAGTGCTTATATCTTCAAGTATTCTTTGTTTCTGGCCAGAACTGCCTTGTTTCCTACTGAAAGAAATTCTGTGGGGACGTTCTGAAGGCAAATTATGGTGATCAAATATTAAAGACGATTTTTCATAGCTATTGTGTTGCAAACTGGGAGATGTGAGTTGAAATACCTGCTGTTTGGATAGGCCTGGTCCAGTGCTTAAGAAATTGAAATTGCAAACTGACTTCAGTTCCCACTTTGTATTTCCAGTCTTCTCCATTGTTTGCGTAGGTGAATGAAGGCAGTATAGAGTAATGCACAATGTAAGTTTAATTTTGCTCAGGGAGATCTTCCAAACTTTCTGATGTTCTGGGACCTTTTTACCAGCATATAGAAAAACAGGAGGTTCCTCCATTTCTAAGATTTGAAAAAATCACAGAAATCAATGATTATTTTAAAAAGTCTTGAAAAATTACTAATTAGCCATGGATACAGTAAAAAAAACCCAAAACCAAACAAAAAAACCAAACCCAAAAAAACCTAAAACCAAAACCCAACAAAACCATAACAAAAACAAACAAGCAAAACCACAAAACAACAACGAAATAACCCCTTGCCAAATAAGAATATATAAACATCAGGCAGCTTAAGGCAAGGGTTTTAGCTGTATTTAATGCTGAAGGGTCTGTCCTTCCTCTTCTTTCCCAGCACTCTCCTTTTTTGGTGACATACTCTCATTTTCCTCGTTGGCAGCCTATTGCACATACTTTTGGCTCTATACCAGCTGTACTGGGTTATGCATTACAGGTTGTAATGCACACTGTTATTTGTGTAATAATACCTAATTAGCAAACTACTAAAATTTTATTGTTTTATTCTGAATATTTCCCAGATTATCTCAGTGTTTTCTCAAGAAGCCCAAAATTGCTGTTATTGATCTAGTAGTGACAATTCTGGTATACATTTTTGGCCAATTTGAGTTTGCTTTGAGAGTTCAATCCAAAAAATAATTTTAATATTGGTAGTGGGCTCAAGTCTAAAAGATCCCTTTCAGTTTTTGACAGCAGCTAGCCAAGGAACAAATGGAAAAGCTTATGCAAGATAGCTGAATGGAATACCATAAGGCTAGCCTTCTGGTGAGATATTTCAGACAAAATATACTATACAGAATATGTTTAAAAAACCCCAAAACAATAAAAAATTAATTAAGCCAAGAATTACCTAACAGTATGGTTAACAGTGTTTGTAAGTACTGTTATGGCCATAGTCATTAGTGAATTCTACTCTTCATAAAGACATTGCGAAAATGAGGTGTTGCTTTTTGAAGATGTCAGATTATTCAGATGTTGATTGTACTTTCAGAAAATCTGTTGGGACTCAATGTATTTCTGTGTCACTAATGGATTTTTCATCTCTCCAGCATACTATTCCTGTTAATGACTGCAAACCCCCAAAAGATCCCATTTTTTTTTAACTCTTGCCTATTATTTCAAAAAATTGTGATGTCTTTTCAGTTCTCTTTGAGCCTGAAAAAGCCTCTGTGATCTCTGAAGGCATTTATGACTAGATAGCATTTAAGATGATACATACTGTTTGGTTTTCAGGAAAAGGTTACTCATTCTAAAATAAAGGACAGTAATATTTGTTCTGTAGGGAAGGAAAACAAGCACTGCATAGACAATACCAATTCAGAAAATATTAAAGAAAAGCTTAATTCTAGGTGAGCTTCTGAGGTTTGGATTGAGTACAGTTTTTTACCTTATGGATACAGCCGTATACAAGCCGGTATTTTTAATATTTTTTTGAATAACAATTTTATCATCCTTAAAACACTCAGAATTTTGAGCAGAAAATATTATTCATCATTAGCATGTTTTGTTGGGGTTTTTTTGATTGATACAAGGCCTTATCTTTCCCAGGCATTTGCTCCATGGCATCCCAGCATTACATTTGCTCTGTGGCTTCTGTTTTTCAAATACATGTGATGAATTCAGTATGCAGAAGACAGAAGAAGGGAGTTAGTAGCCCCTGGCTTTGTTTTCAGTGCAGTATTTCAGTTTTGGTTCATCCTGGCCACTTGATATTATATTTCAAATGTGAATTTGCACACAACTGTACAAGAAAAATGGTCTGTTGCAGGTTTTTTTTTGGTTTTTTGTTTTTTTTAATGTGCTATAGCTCAAAATCTAATTGTACTGGTTAGAAATTTCCTCTCATACCCATTCATGGATAACACTGCAATACTTTGACCTTTTTCATGTTTTGCTGGATTTGCTAAACAATTGTTAACAACTAGTTTAAGTCAAAATAAACTCATATGATATGACTAGTTTATTCAACTGAAATACTAAATGAAGCTGATAAATATGTGTTTATAATTGCTTAGTTTACATTAGCAGCTTTAGTGTTCTTGTCTTCTCCCTGCCTATACAAACAATATTAAACCACACTTCAGACTGGGTCGATTTTTAGGGGATTGTCTTGCTACCTTTTCAAACTGGCACAAGGCAAAAAATGTTTAAAAAAAGAATTTGAAGATTTCTACGCAGAAACAACAAGATTCCATTTTCTTAAATCAAACTGATGATGGAAAAGTTGATCTGTTTCAATTGGGAAAATCATTCCTGAAGGATATACGTAACTGTAAAAATACAAGCAAGGCTGATAATTGTGTAATGCCATGAAGTAACACAGTGTTTGGTAATGTTCTATACATAGCTGATGCATAGACAGAGTAAATAGTTTGTCCTATATTTCAGCCTCGGCTTTTTTCTGTGATTTGATCATTGTTTTCCTTGTGATTCTTAGGTGCTGCAGTAGCGGGGATTTACAGAGTAGCAGGAAAGAATATGGCTCCCCTAGAAGCTCTTGTCTTTGGAGTTGGACAGACAGTACTGACATTAATTATCTCATTTTCAAGAATTCTTGCAACGCTTTGAGACTTACATAAAAAGGGGAGAGAAAAACCATCTTTAATCTGAAGAGAAGCTTCCTGAAAGTGGATTCATCAGCTGGTGAACTCGAATCCCAGTGCAAGAGGAAGGAAGCTATGTGGAAAGCGCACTACAAGTCTCGAGGCTCAGTCAAATGAACAGGCTGTCCTCTAGCGTTGGAACTGCTGCACTCCTGCACCGCGCCTTAAGAGCCTCCGTCCCGGGCTCGGGGGGTCCCTGTGTGCCAAGCGGAGGTGGAGCACCTCGAGCAGCTGCTGGGCAGGTCCGTGCTTGGCGATGGGATCGCCGTCCTTAACACGCTGTAGCGAGACAGAGGGGCCGGCCTGAAAGCTGCTCTCTGTGCCAAACTCGGGGTTTAGTTCTGAGCGGGTGGCTGGGTAAGCTCTGGAATGTAGAAGAATTCTGTGAATGTGCACAGTTCTCCTTGGACTGAGGTGAAGCAGTAAGATATAACTGGCTTTTGTGTATTAGCAGAGTCTCTCTGAATGCTGAATATTCTTGTTCAGCATTCAAAACAGATCTGTTTCAAAATGTGGGTGAATTTCGATGGGGTTTAAGAACCACAGCTGTAACAGCCCTGGTATAATTAGCACTATGTGAAGAGTGGCTCGTGGCAGTTTTCTTCTTTGGCACATTTCTTCGTGATTTTAGCCCGTCAGAAATCAGGAGTTTAGGGAGACTGTATGAAGGTTACTAAGTACAATCTGTTGTGTATGCACAAACAAATCTTAAATTGATGTTTTCCTCGAAATTATTTTGTCTTAAACATGCAGATGGTTACCAGCCCTTCTGCAAACCTCAGAAAGGGTACTTGTTGCAAATAAACTTCCCAATATTTAATTAAGCACTGGTAGGACCCTTACCCCTACATATATGCTGTAAGGAACACACAAATACAACAAACCCTCAGAGAATACACCTGTGATGAAAATGGAGAGGGCTAACAATATGATGTGTTGGTTTTCTACTGAACAAAAATATTAAGTTTAATAAAGTAGTTACCATACTCCAGAAATTTGTAAGTGGGGCAGCACTAATGTATGTACTGCCTTGTTTCTGAACACTTTGTATCTTTGAAAAGGTTAAGATACCTGGAACTTTCAAATACTTAGCTTTCAGTAGTTTGTGCTTTTCTAGTTTAAAAGGGACAGAGTGGTGTTGTGTGTGTGAAATGTCTTAAATGTGAGTGTTTGGAGTAAAGAGAAATTTTAATTCTAATGACTAATTATTTATGAAATACAAAATTTAAAGGGCATAAAGTTCTGTGAGGAATAAGGAATCTTTTACATCTTTTTTCAACTGAATGCCTCTCAGCAGTTGTCTGTTAATGCTGACAGGGGGAGTAAATCACTCAAAGGTTTTGCTCTTATGATGTCAAAAAGATTTTCAGGACTGTGGCAAACACTGGCACCTACTGCACAGCTAAAAGAATATGTTTAAAATATAACTTGCAATCCAGTCATTGCTTAGTGCTTAAAAATGTAATGAATTAACCTGTCTGCCTTTATCTTATTCCACATACATTTCTTTAAAGTACTAAGAATGCTAATATTATTTGTTTTCTTTAAAAGCATTAGTGTCTTGTTTGGGAAATATACGAAGTTATGGGCTTTGCAGGGAACAACTTAAAATACAGGTTTCTAAACATTTTCAGTAATATTTTTCCTTTTAGTTGCTTTAAAAATGTGGCTGAATACATATGCTCTCACTGTTTTTGAATGTCTTCAAAAACTTATTTTTTGTGGTTTGTTTTTTTGTCTTGTGTCTTTTATTTTCTGCTTATACTTTTTGGCACACAACCGTGCACTTTAGTAGACAGTGAAATTATGACATCTGTAAAAAGAACTTGAAACTTCTCCCCATTGTCTTAAATTGTGAGAAAACTGGTTTCGGGTATTTAAGTCAAATTGAATAATAAAATAATTGAAGATATTTCTCCCAATGTGCTTTGTTATGTATATGTTTAGGGGAGAGGATTTAAAAAAAATTGTCACATCTTCATTCTTGTTCTATTTTGATTCTTTCTAATTAATTTGGTTACTTGATACAGTGTTTTGTTCAACAGACTTTAAAACATTTTATTTGACAACGTGGAAATGCTTGTCTGGGTCAAAACCAACCATATAATGAGGTACTGTATTCAGTAATCTAGATGGTCTCATGCCTTTATCTCACACTGAAACTTCTTCACAGATTCCAAATTTCCTTGAACATCTCAGTTCTTACTTTTTATAGGAGGCTGTTATGCTGCACTGGTCAATGGCTTACTGTCTTTCACTAAGTTAAACTTTAGCAGAATGCTGCTAACTGATGAGATACATATGCCTGTATTGACAAACTTCATTCTTCATTTTAATTACAGTGCCAATGAAATTGTTGCCACTGTAACTTTCCCCCTTGGACAAGGAGGCATCTTTGCAGGTTTTAAGCCACCTTCCTCCAAATAATTTTTGTTGCATGGGTCGTTGTGTTCACTTATAAAACTTTGTTGTGTGCTTAGTTATCTCTGCATTATATGGCATGACTGCCTGGCAACAAGGGACAGGCAGATAATATAATGCTCAAGTGGCTTAACAGGGACAAGGCGCTATTTGACAGAAGTTTGTTTTCAGCTGTTTCTTGTGAGGAGTTTGTAATGATAAAAAGTTTGTCTGTGAAGTATTCTTTGATCACAGCATGAACGTACTGCCTAACAAGTCCAGCAGTGAAAGAGTCAGTGGCCTTATGTCTGTAAAACTTGGAACTTCCATTGCACATCACTAGAAACAACATTGTTAAGCACCAGGGGCTTTAGTCAGTGTGTGTATATATGTATTTTAATATATATACATGTGTGTGTATGTGAATGAATGGTGGCTTTGTGGAGTGTTTTATACCTGACACACACCAACAATTGAAATAGCTTTTCCAAGAAAAATAAAATCACTTCCAATAGCCTTCCCCTCCCCCTGCCCCTCTCAATTAGGCTACAAAGACATCTTGTGTGTGAATGGCACTGGCGGTACCCTGGTTGCCCTTGGACAATACAGTGTTGTGCAGATGTCCCCACAGGATGTTTCAGCACTGTCTTCAAACAGCTCTGCCTGTCTCTGCATTGTATCATGGCACATCCTGCATTGTGCAGAACAAATAATGCATCAACACAGTTTAATATTTGGAAGAAGGGGGAGTACTGAATATAATATTTAGTGTGGAAAGGCTACTGCCTTGTTAGAAGCTGCTGCTGTCAAAGATTTAAACATTCCACACACTTTCAATTTATCAGTATGATCATGGAATCATAAAATACGAGGTTGGAGGGGACCTCAAGGATGACCTGGTCCAACCTTTCTTGTTAATAGCATGGTCTAGACAAGCCCAGCACCCTGACCCCCAAGTCTTTAAAGTGGCCCATGCTGGGGAATCCAGTGCTTCCCTGGGGAGATTGTTCCAATGGTATTATTCCAGTGTCCAATTGGAATATCACAAAGTAATTTGTATGCATGACCCCTCATCTTTTCCATGTGACTCCTTGTAAAAAAGGGAGTGTCTTCATAGTAACCACTCTTTAAAAATTGGAATATGGTGATAAAGTCTCCCTTAAGCTTTCTTTTCTCAAGGCTGAACCAACCCAGTTCTCTGCCTTTTTCATATGTCAGGCTTCCCAGATCTTTGATTATCCCTGTGGCCCTTCTCTGGACCCTCCCCAGCCTGTCCATAGTTTTGTGGAATGTTTTGCATAGCAGGGACTAAGGCTGAACGCAAAGAACGTGGTATTGCAGATGGGGCCTGTCACATGCTGAGTGAGTTAATGATGGTTTTATCTCTGCTGGTGATGCCCTTGTTGATGCAGTCCATTGTTGCAGTGATCCCGTGGGCTTTCTTTGCCAGTACAGCACATGGCTCACTCACATTGGGCTGCTTGTTCACTAGGACCCCCAGATCCCTTTCCACAGAGCTGCTCCTCAGGCAGGTCAATCCCAGCCTGTGCTGCACTCCTGAATTATGTTTTGCCAAGTGCAAGATCTTACCCTTGCCCTTGTTGGACTTCTTAAGGTTCTCTGTACCTATCAATGTCCTTTTAGTTCTCAATGTGTATTTTTCTGCTTTTCCATCTCTGGTATGCTTCTCTTCTGGCTTTGAGCAGAGTCAGAGGTTCACAGTTCTGCCAAGGAGGTCTCTTGCTCTACCTCTTTCCTGACCTTAAAGGTGATGAACTGGTTTAGTGTTTCCAGGAGACTGTTGGTGAAAAACTCCCAGCACTTCTTCATCCTCCATGGCATCCCTTCCCATGGCATCCCTTCCAAATGGGCTCTGAACATAATGAAGTTTGGCTCTTCTAAATCTAAAATGTTTAACACTGACTTTCAACATGCTTAGCAGGATCCCACTACTGTGATCATGGTAGCCCAGGCTATCACTGATTGGGATTTTACAAAGCAGGTTTCCTTGGCTTGTGAGTAGCAAGTCCATCAGTGCCTTACCTTTGATTGGCACATCTAACATCTGTGTTCCAAATTTGTCCCCTTGATGTCCAGGAACTTGATGGATAACATGTGAGCTGCTGCAATGTTCTTCCAACAAGTGTCTGGGTAGCTAAAATCACCCATAGAGCCAGGTTCTGTTGACCCAAAGCTTTCTTAAGTGACCCAACTATTGCTTAATTGGTCTTAGTGCTTTGGTTTAGAGGTCAGTAGCAGATGCCTGCTTGGAGATTCCCCTTGGAGACGACCCCTCTGACCTTGACTCAGGCATTCAATAGAGCTTCCACAATCTCTGTGCATTGGTACACAAACACTGGAGGTGATTGGTCTTCTGATTCTCATCTTGGGAAGCAGCTAAGGAACATTTGTCACTGCTCAGATTGGCCTCATTTATTCCCCAGATAAAAAAAAAAAGTTTTAATTCAAAACTCAGAGCTATGTTTCAGGAAAAAGTTTCCAGATAATTATTGTCTTTAATTTTCTGGGTAATTCTGTGTTTGTGAAACTAAGCTGTGTACTGTGGCTAGCCATGATTGGCTGTTGATGTTTATTTGAAGAAACCAGCAACGACTTCTGAACAGTCAACATGGATCTGATTTTGTCTAAAGTAGCTTTCTATTTTTGAAGTACACTGTTTTGATTTTGATAAAGGAAATAGTGTTTCCCTCTCAACATATTGTACATTGATATTTATTTTACTTACAATTTATATTTGAATTCTGTTGTGGGGGGCACATATATAATGCTATTTGAGCAGAAACTGTAATAGCGTGTAAGTTCTAGTAACTGTAAGAACTGATGTAATTGTTGTTTTCTGTTTTAATTTATGTATTTCATGCACTAGGCATATCCTAATAATACCTTGCCTGTATTAAATCTAAATATTTATATCATGGGCGTATTAAACTGCATGGCTTTGTACACAGCCGTCCAACATCACATGAGTATAATTCCAGATAAATAGACACAACAGTATTGCTCGGTGTAATGAATTGTGGATTAATCAGTTAGCCACTCCCTCACCCCAAAAAGTATGTGACTCTTAATAAGGCCTAGAAATGCAATTGTGAACATGAGAATTTTTTTCAGTTGCTCTTCTGTTTCTAGAAATAGGTTTTTTCATCATATTTGTAGTTCAGTTAAGGGGAAAAATGTGGAGATTAGGTCACAGTTGTCATCCTAAAAACCAATCTCATTTCAATCAATTTGAAATAAAATGAAATTCTGAATGTTGTTCATAAATTATGATGAGTATTACACACAAGAAATGTGGAAGCATAACTTTATTTCAGAGTTACCAGAATTTAACATATCAATTGCTCCAGTGTATTGATTGGATACCTTTTGAATTATTACTTTTTTTCAGCCTCTAGATTGGGGACAGCCCAAGGTGGAAATATTAGTTAAATCCTCAGCTGTTGCTTCAGAAGGAATAAGTGTTCTTTGAGTACAGATGAATTTAACAGAGCTGAACATTTGTATTGGGCTAAAGGTCAAATATTTGGTTGCCTTTTGGTCACCACCATCACAGCCTTTAAGGTCAGTGGGAAAAGTATTCTGTACTCTGTTGCAGGAGCGAAATCTTCATCTGGATTGTATTAATTTGTGTGTGTAATGGCACATAATTTTGGGAAAATGAAGTTACCGTAGAAAGTAGAATTCAACCTCAGTACATACATTTGATATCCTAAAATTGTGACAGAGTATGTCCCAACAGCATGCTGTTTCTGCTGTTTGCCACAATTGTGCCTGATGTTACACATGAAATTCAGTTTGTGCATTAATTCTAAACATAATCACAAGGACATCTTAAAGCCTGCAAAGATGTGTTACTGCTTGGGGTATTCTCCCAGTGTAGCAGGTATGAAAACAATTACACTCTAAAACAATGATCTAAAGAAGTATTTTCTTTCAGGAATACACATTTTTCTCTTCTAATTGTTCATCTTGTAGTTACTGAAGACTTTAGGAAGCTACTGCATGAATCCTAGCAGGATTTGGCAGTTGTTGAAGGGAATGGATAGTATGTCCTTTTGTGCTTCTTCTGAGGATTGGAAAACACCAACTATAAGGCAAAGTAAATACTGAAGAGACATTTTCAATAAAATAAACAATACTTGATTGATACCAATAGCATTCCTTTTGATTTTAGACCTAACTTTCTAGGTTTACTTGAGATATTTATTTATCAACATTGTAAAATCCATTCTGGATTATCCATCAATATAGGGTATATGGGAGGTAAAAATCTAAAACCTTTTAAATTTACTTGGCTAGAGGTTTTACTTGTTTGAAAGGTGCCTAAATTTTATACAAATAATGAAGTTCCGAAGGTCCTTAATATTTTGGAGGTTTTAGAGGATAATCAGGTATCTATGTAGCTAAACTTTTGACTGTGACAATATATAGAATAGCACACAGTTTTTCAGAAATGCTTACAGAAACCACTAAGAATAAATACCTATTTTACAGTTAGAAAAAAGCTAGAAGTACTTAGCATCTGTATTGATGACTTTAACAGTTGTACTATAAGCTTTACATATACAAGTATTATAACCATTTGGATTTGACTGAGCAAATAGGAGAAGAGGAAAATGGGAATTTGGAAATCTTTAAAAATGACAGAGGTAAAAATATCCATCAATCCACTCACAAACTTGTGCTCCTTTAGTACAGCTTTTCATCAAGCATGACTTAAACAATAGAACATTGTTGGTATGTCACCATAAACTGTCTTGTTGATAGAATGCATTCTTCAAACTTCTATTAGAAATAGGTGTTCATATCTTCATTTTATGAAGCTACCTAAGCTAAACTGTTGTGATCTAGGCATTATTATGAAACTCAAAGAAAGCAACAACAGTGATGGAGAAGAGTGATTTAACATTTAGTTGATTTATGCTTTGTACAGGACTATATTATAGTGTTCAAAAGGTATTTGTTTTGAGTTGTGGAGGTACTGCATGCTCATGTCATAGTTTAGCTCCAGTTAAAAAAAGGGTGGCATTTAAGCTGTAAATACTGTATACTACTATATTTCATTTTTTAAGCAACTTTTTTATTTCTCTGTTTGTGTACAGCTCTCTATGTACATATTAAAAAACCCTAAAACAAACAAACCACAACATTTTGAGAAACTTTTGTAGTTATCTTTTGAATTTTAATTGTGTTAACAATCTAAATATGTCCATTCATCTGTCTGTTTAGTTTGAAGTTTTCATTGCATGCTTTGAAGTTCTTTGAAAAACAGCAATAACAGTTGGACAATTATTTAAAGTAAAACATTCTTCTGCACAATTTCCACTTCCATTCTTTAGAACGCAGAAACAGTGGAACACTTGTCCAATTGTAAGATTTAAAGAATCTTTGAGTAGTTATTTATCTTTCTTTTTTTTTTTTTTNTGGTAGCTTATACACAGAATTTGCAAGTTAAACATGATTTCTCATGCTCATTTATTTGACTAAAATTTTCGATTAAAATATTTTGATAAACTTTCTGTAGCTTATTGCATGTTCTTCTGAGTAATCATGAAGCTATTTGTCAACCTCTGTATGAAATACTCTGATAACACAAGTTTTACATTTTGTGAAATGTACAGATGTACACATAAAATAAAGCTAAAATTAGTAATTAAATTATGTACTTTCTTGTTGACTATGGTAGTGTGTTCCTGCAATTGTCTTAATTCTGATTTATAGATAGGAAAAAGCCCTCAGTGGGACCTGTGTTAGCACAAGACTGAAGTGTGTTGTGAGCAATACCTTCATTTCCCCATTGTTTCCACACACTGTTTACAACCTATGGCCTCTGTTTCTTATAGTTCAACGTTAGCATGGGGGGAAAAAAAGCCTGAGCAAATGAAACATCTGTAAATGGCTAGTTATGGCAGAAACTGAGGCAGCTGCTTCTGTGGTTATAATAAGGATTTGTTTATGCAACTGGGTGTGTGTAGTTCAGAAAACAAATTGGTTGCAGAAATGAGAACCAGATTGATATAATTTATCAGGTTAAGCCAGCTCACAAGGCAAAGCTGTTTGGAGAAAATATGCTCAGTCAACATGAGGTAAATGTTTTTATGGGGTTTTTTGTGGTCATTGACCTGCTGAGGTATATAGCTGCTATTTATTCCTGCTTTTGTCCCATGTACTTAATTTTTAAGGAAGTCTAATTCACCATGAGTATATTAGTCATTATCTCTTGGAGATGCCATTTTGACAGACTGTAGTGTAAGCTTTGCATTGCTTATTTTAAAGGGAAAAAAAAGTTTTATATTCGTTATATTTTCTTAAATAATCTGAGAACATTCACTAGTAAATCTGTATGCCTTCCATGTAGACTGTAAGTGCTGCTTTTAGAGATGGCATTGCAGGAGCTGACTTATGAAGAGCTTAAGGGGCTTTAGAGAGTATAAAACCAGATTGCCATGTCTTGAAGTAGTGGTGGGTTGTGGGTTTTTTAGTTGGTTGTTTGGTTGGTTTTGAGTGTATTTGGGGGTTTGTTCTGTTTGTTGGGTTTTTGTTAATTTGTAAGTTAAAGCTGCTTTCAAGCTGAGCTTTTACTGTGAGCCATGGAGGCACAAAAAGGGAAATCAGTCTAGAGGAAAGGATTCAAAATACCTGAATCTTCTGATTCTAAACTCTGGAGGAACTTGTGTAAGGCACAATACAGTGCTGTGCAAAAGTATCAGCTGTCAGAGCAAATCCCAGAAGCCAGCAGCTACTTTAATTTTGCACCCTGCGTGGGGTACCTGCCCCTGCAGAACGTTTGCATACCCTCGGGATCTGCCTCTGGACGCAGCCGGGAAGCTTCCGTGCCACCCTGCTCCCTGGCTGCCTGCCCTGGACCGCTGCAGGAACATCTGTGAAACCTGACCCGTGTCCCCAGCGGGAGCCAGGGGACAGCAGGGGCTGAGAGCACGAGAGCCGCTCCAAGGTAAGTCATCTCTGTGCCCAAACTGGAGCCCTCACTCCGGGAAGAGCAATGTCCAAATACTACTTCCAGTACACCACAACGGCTCATTCACAACTGATTGCTTTTTTGCTTCTTAAAAAATAAGACGTGTTTATTTTTAAGACACATATTTTCCTGAAGAACAGATTTTCTTGTTTTCTGAGAAGCTTAGTTTCAGGGAATGGTGTTAAGCATTGCATCTTACATTGCTTCACATAAAGGATTTTAAATCAGTTTCACTCTTCCTGACATGCAAGAGAAATAATATGTCAATATTAAAATACCAAAGGTAATTAGCCTGATGAGTTGGATGTAACCAGAATAAAACTCTGTTAAAATGTTCTACATATTATAACATATACATATATGTCTACAAACATATATGTAACTACAGACGTGTAAATATGTGTATCCATGTTTACTTGAGCTTCTCATACTGGCTATACTTTGTAAATGATGGTGGGCTCTACCTTTTCTTTTAGAAGTATTTGTTATTGTTCAAGTAGTCCTAGTAGATTCGGGCACAGAAATACAGTGTAGGTGAAGTTTGTTCAACTGTAAAATAGCATCCAAGTCTAAATTATTCAGAGAGCATGAAGACATGATTTTTATTTCAAGTACATTCCTTTTGTCCAAATAAATTATGGCATATGTCAGCCTAATTCTGTTGATGGATAATAGAACAACACTGATTACTGACATTCCAGGCATGATAGATATTGGCACTATCAGGGGTTTTTAAAATTGTTAAAAGCTGACTGAAAATATTATTGTAGAATAGCAGCTTGAAATGTTATCAGTAGAAGGGGAGCCAGAGTAATCAGTAGTCTGAGCATATAGCTTCCTATTTAACATGGAGTTTATCCCAACACAGCTGTTTCAGAACCAGATGAAGCTGTTCCTTTGCACAGTGCCTGACTATCAGCTCAGCAGCACCTTTGTCCTGTGGTTGTGTTTTACTTTAGAGCTGCCTAAACTGACTCTGATGCTATTTTAAAAAAATAATTAAATAATGGTGCCTTAAAACAGAATGTTTCTGATGCCTGCACTGTTTGTTCTCTCTTTAGTGTTGGAGCAGTTACAGCTAATGGATGCCTTTCCATTTCCAAACCTTGCCGGGCACAGCTTCTGCTTTTAGTACAATTCCAAGTACCCTCCCTTGTTAGAGGTTATATGTTGTTCACTAACTCCCCTGGGAGAGGTGTGCAGCCCTGCTCTGAGCACTGGACAGCCTAGAGCCTTAGTCCCTGACTGTTCCCCTCTTGTGCTGGCATGCACATACAGGACCTACCCTAAAGAGGCTGTAACTAAGAGTAAGACTGTAGAAAATCATCATTTAAAAGCAGAATAGGATGTATGAAGCAATAGTGTTGCTCAATGTGCTAAAATGAAAGGGTTTAGAAAATTCTTTTTTAAAAAATCAAAATTAGGTTTGTTATCACATCGCTAAGTAACTTGAGTGATCGGGGATAAAGCATAACAATGCTTGAGAAGTCAATCACTGCTGGATAGTAACATGACAGGCCCACTGGGTGTGGGTGAAAATGCCCTGATAGTACGAAAGATGGTTTGAGTGGCACATACTATTGAATACCTTGAAATACAACCATGGCACTTAGCTAGGATGGGGAATCAGAGCAAGAGATGGGGTGGCCAAGACTAGGATGCACTGGATTATGGTGAGGATCTTTGTAGTGTGTGAAAGGGAGCAAGGAAAGGTGTATTTCTCAAAATGGGGGAAAAGGATGCTGCAATAACAGGAAGGGAGGCAGCATGAGCTTCATCTGGAAAGCTAGGAGAATTTTATTATTCTGAATATGAAAAGGTAGATATCCACATCAAAGACCATGCCTCAAGTTCAGCATTTTTAATTATGGCACTGCTGTACAGGAAGGGAAAGAGAACAGCTAGAAACAAAAGGAAAGAATAATGTATTGTGCTAGAAGAATTAAGGGCAGATTCCAGACAATCTTCATACTTCACCCAGCTCTCCTTCAGGTGCTACACAAAGGTACACAACCAGGGCTGTTTCCTTTGTGTACAAGGAACACTTCCTCTTCCATGTAGTTCTTATTCTGTGTTTTTGGGGATCCCAGCAGTTTAGAAAACTTGTGCCTCTATTGACTAATGCCAAAATAATTAACTAAAAACCTGTTCAGGTTCAAATAACATTTAAGTTATTTTTATCTAAGTTGTTACTTTGGGGAATATTAGAACAAGTGCTTTGCTGCATTGGTTTTGCACAAATACAAGAAAATATTTTTCTTGGTAGTTTTTGAAACAAGTAAACAAAAAGAACCAACGAAGTACTACGTACTTCACTGTACCAGATGATATGCTGTGAATTTTTTCGTAATCCTGAAGCAATATATAATCTTTCCTTTAGAGGATTGTTGTTGTAAAAGGGTTGGATGGTTTGTTTCTCCAGCACCAGGAGTTTCTCTGATATTTAAGCAAACCCCCTGTAAAGCAGAAGTTCTGTCACTAGGTGGTGATCCTGGCCTGTCCATGATTTCTCTTCCGCCTCCTTTCTTCCCCCTTTCCTCCTACACTGCACTTCTAGATAAAGACCAAAGAAACAATTCTGTTTTAATGCTGCTTCTGAATATTATATCTACAAAGGTGAAGAGTTCTAGCACTTAAAGCTCTGGGACAGATCGAAACTATTCGTTCTCACCTTTTTCCACTTTATCTTTGCTTATGATGTCCAGTACTCAGGGTATTATTTATGCCTGACAGCATGCTTAATATTGTGCTAAATGACACAAATATTTCTAAAATTCAAGCTAAAAACTACAGGAGCAGATGAGAAAATCTGGATCTGGAACACTTAATTGTTAAATTACTCTTCACCTGACTTGAAAAAGAAATGTGGTTTTGGTGGTGGTGGCATTTTTTTCCAAATAAAGGAACAGAGCTCGGGAGTAGGTTGGCTTGGGAATTCAAGGCACAAGATTTTTCCTGGTGACAGGTAGTAAGGAAACAGTAAAAGTGGGAGTGGACAACAAACTGGGACAGAAGGGAATATTTTCTTGAGGCTATACTTCTATTTGACTTGCCACAGCAGGTGCTTTCTTTGGTGCTCCTCCTTTCTTTCCATGCAGTGCAGCTCTAAGTCCACACCTTTTGCAGGCTGACAAAGTGGGCCCATAAAACTGGGAGGTTTTCGGGGATTGAACGTGACAGTTTTGTCATCTCTATTTGCTCATGCAAGCTGGGACTCAGAATCCCATAAGGCAATTTTAGGCTCGCCTCTCTCGGTGCATGGCCTTTGTGTTAAGTGCTCTCATTCCAGGATGTATTTTGGAAAGTGAAGTCCTCCTTGGCTTTTTAACTGGTCAGATTGAGATATGAGATACTTCAGGAAGAAGCACTTCAGTGCCAAGACAGGGTCTTGCTTCTAAATCTTTGTAAAGCATTACCCAAGTGCTTGGCAGTCAGAGTAATTTCTTTGCAGACAGGGAGGATCTTGGTCAACTAACCTTGACTGGCATGTCGAAGGAAGATCAGCCTGAAAACAGCCAGATCACACATTACAACCACATTAAAATCTCAGTCAGCTGCAAGACAAACTTACTAGTTCCCACTGCAAGTAGAGCTGTTTCACAGGACTTCATGTCCCGTGGGAAAGATTCCAAACAGTTCTGTAGTGAACTTCAATAGCTGTTACAGAAGAGAGCGAAAGCGACTGAAATTCCTCATAGATGCACTAAACCTCCTGTACTTCCACTTATCTGCCTAAACAGTCACATAATCACCGTGATTGCATATGCCCAGAGCTGAGCCACCCATATTCATATTAAGATTTACGACTATTTTTATTTATTTTATAATACTGTGTTATCCGAAAACCAATTGGGGGAAGAAAAGGACTTCTGCCTATGACAATCCTTTTAATTTAAAATTAAGTCTTTTTTGGATCAGTAAAATTATATCAGCTCTTTATATTTAACTTTGTAAGGATCTGAGGACAGATTTCAAGTAGGTTAATAAGATAAAAAAGACTTCAAATCTCTGAGTTCAAAAGCTTTGGGGGGTTGTTTGCTGGGGTTTTTTCACCCTTTTTCAACTAAGTTAAACATTCTTTGGAGTGCTTCTGCTAACTGAAGTCATCCAACTAATTTTTTCAACATGGTGAAATCTGCTAAATCTAAGCTATAAACATCTTTTAGATATCCTGTGGAAACTTACAGTTGAAAAAATAAATGGTGAGTCCCTGTTGTAAACTTTCAACAATGCCAATAACAGCAATATTCTGCCTTTTACCATAGGTCTGAAGAGTGAGTTTTCTAGCAAGTTTACAATTCAATAGTTGAATACTCTGGCTTTTGCTGAGAGGCTTCTAAGCACAAGCAATGTAATATGTGGATCATGTGCTTGGAAGGTACTCTAAATAAGCTGCAAAAGAGAGATTTATTACTCCAGTAATTAAACAGAAAAAGTAAAGCAAGCAGGTATTTAATGCCAGAGATTGCATGAGGGACCGTTGTTCCATGTCAAAACACTAACTTAGAAATGGTAGAAGATGCACGGAGAAAGTTCACACAGTTCCAGTTTTGAACCTGAAACTTGTGGAGCTGTGAGTTTTGAAGACATAATGTCTTAAATTAAAAACAAAACAAACAAACAAAAGACTAAATAGTCTGACCTACTGCAAAACAAGTCCATACTTAATGGTCAGACTGTATTCCAGAAATGCAGGAGGAACGAGCATGGATATCCATCTTGTGAGACCAAAGAGTCCAGTCTACCCTTCTGAATGCCCAGCACCCCTCCGCAATGCAGTCAGGGGGAACCTGTGCAGCTATGGCTGATCCAGGTCTTGTTTCCCTGACCTTGGTTGTCTGCGTGAGAGGAGAGGGCAATCTCCTTTAGTGAAGTCTCAGTGTTAGCTAAACAATGAACCCTATCCACCTGTAAAAATGTGCATTTGAGGCTTTTAGAAGTGTATCTGCTCTTTGATAAAATGGCTATTACAAATCTTATACCACAGATCTGCAAGGTACAGCCTAGTCTTGGGCTTCTTCAGTCTGCTCTGCTCTGATCTTCCTTCAAGTGTTTGACACTGGTCTCCCTTGGTTTGTAAAGGTTCAACCTACTAATTCCTTTCTATACCTAAATCAGGGAGTTAGGACTGAACATCTAATAGGCCCGTGCCAGATGGTGTGGTACCTGTGTGAAAGTATTAGTGATTGTAACACTATCTGCCCAATTGCTTCCTCTGAATAATAGATGGGTCACAACCAAGTTATATCAATTGATCTTTCCAGCTTCTCTTCTATATTTGCCAGGAAATTTCTCTTTTCAGGCTTAGTTTCACAAACATTTAATTTAATGGGGGCATAGTTGAATTGCTTGGCTCCCATGGTTATATAAAAAAAAGGCTGAGAGCTCTACACAGGAGCATGCAGTTTGGGGGGGAATGGGGTGGAGTATCATAACATTTCTTGTTAGTCCATAGTGAAAAAGAGCTGTACAGAAACCAAACAAGGTATAAGTGTTGGGTGCTCCTTTCTCTGGTGGTGAATATTCTGTGAGATCTCCCCACTGCCTGTACAGTCTCTGCTTTTGTGTAAACAGCACAGGGGGTGGTAGTGTAGGCAGTGGTCAGTGGCAGACTGACCTAAGTTTCAGGTGTGAATATCTCTAAGGCTAGCTTCTGTCTCAATAGTTCCAGCTCTCTAACAGAGGCTGCTCTGTTGCCCTCTCTTTCACAGGTTCCTGATGCGGTTTTTGCAACAGGACTCTTAAAAGAGGCTGCTACCTACCTGCACTGGTTCCTGCTACCTACCTGCACTGGTTCCTGCTCCCCACTCATCCACTGGCCTCCTGTAGCTCACTCCTTATGGTGAGCATGAGATTAAGTAAAAATGTGGGATGCATTTTTTTCATTGCCATAGTCAGTTGAGACATTTTGATACAAAGCAAAAATCCTCTGGGTATGCCCTGTCTCATACATACATATATTTATTAGAGTAACACAAGCTGGGGTGAAGGAGTAATTCCCAGTGTGTATCAGTCCTGCAACACACACAATGATACTCACATTAACATAAACTCTGTTAAGTGCTTAATAGAGCATTTAAAGGGTTTCTAAGTTTCAGTAGTCTGCCAGGTCATATACATGCTGTATGTTTGCTGGCACCTATGCTGACTATATGCCTCTTTTCCAGGGAGGATAATTTTCTTTCCAATAGATTTTAATTCTTCCTGGAGGTTTCTCTCTGACATCCTGTTTGTTATTTAAGACGACACTTTTAAAAATGTTTCCGTTTATGTTCTGATATGAAATTACAGCTACTTTTGCAAGCCCCTGCATTATTTCCCCCTTTGTCCTCAGTTCCAATAAAGCTTGCTGCAAGATATCCAAAATTATTTGTCTTGAACTGCCTGGTGTAGTTGATATTACAAGTATGGTGCTATGCATAACTACTGTCAGATATTCCTTTTCTCCAGGGCTTACTTTTGGCTGGATTCGTTAAATGAGCTA
The DNA here is from genome assembly GCA_013400735.1 of Pomatostomus ruficeps. NCBI lineage: Eukaryota > Metazoa > Chordata > Aves > Passeriformes > Timaliidae > Pomatostomus > Pomatostomus ruficeps. The sequence continues at coordinate 123,514 of VYZT01050748.1, read as the reverse complement.
TGGAAAGGAGAACTTTTCCTTCATGCAGCTTGAGACAGAAATGATGCAGCCTATAAATACCTTTTTAAAGTCTATGAAAACTATGAATCAAAAGAAAAAACCCCCACTATTATACTAAGGGCAAGCAAAATTACTGTTTGCTCCCTACCCCTGGGTATCTTTTTCCAGGTGCTTTAAGTACCTGCCTGACTCTATGCATTTATGACTCATTTTAGTTATACAAGAGAAAAGCAATAACTGACTGATGCCAGACAAAAGGACATCAGTAGAGAGAATGTGCCTCCTGGGTTTTAGGAGTGAGGGGAATCAAATGGGTGTACAACAGTAAAATCTCCTCTCATCCTTATTCCATGGTACTCTAGGAAAGGCAATCTGCCAGGGGCGCAGTAAGGATTTTCAAGCTGAAGATGTGCAATATTCTTGCAAAGGTGTCTATTTTACAGGATATTGTTGTTCATTTGCATTTCTGCCATGAAGACTTTTTGTTGCAACTAGAGTGGAAAGATATATTGGTGTAGTCTCATCTTTTATTCTGAGACCTGGGATTATTTTAGAAAACAGCAGTTCTAGGATAATAGTTTAAGATAACAATATTCCTTAGCTGGGTAAGTGCTACCACAGCTTTAGTTAGCAAATATACAGGGTTTTAAATTTACTTTTGCTGATATGCATATCTTAAAATCTCTGATGCATTTTTCCTAAGCCTAAAGACTCGTAGAACAAAAAGAAACCAAACGAAAGAAAGAAACCAAACGAAAGAAAGAAACAAACAACCCCCCAAACCCAGATACGGCCATTTCAGAACTTTTCAATTATGCAGAATATATTTAGAAGTATATTGATGATTTCAGGCTTTGCAGATGGCTGTTCATATTGCAAATGCCACCAGAACAAGCTATTAGTACAATCTGAAGGATGACGTGTATTGAACAGGCTTGGCAGTAGGACGATTTTCTTCCTGTAAGTGTTCATCATTTTCCTGGGGCAATGGCATCATGGGAGAAGGGCTGAAAGTGTAGGGAAGGAGAATATGAAGAAGTCCTGTTCCTTTTTTTCTGTGGCAAGTGATTTATGGGTAGAGAGACTATTCTATGTCTCAGTACCAAATAGTGTTTGTCAGCCTTCCAGGAGAATTACTGTTATTTTAAGTATGCTCTGATTTATTTTCACGGAAAAACTTTTGATAGATGTTTCATGCCACTGACCTTTGTATGTAAGCACTCTGTGTTTCACTGAAGCAACAGGAAAAGCAAACCATACATTAGGAAATGCAGGTCACTCACTATTCTTTGTTGCAGCACACTTTAAGGGAATATTGATCCAGTGTCAAAAGAAGAGGTAAATTTAGTGACAGCAGTTCAGGATCTGAAGAAGAATAAGGCATACCAGGTGCAATGGCTACAGAAACAAATTGTGTATGGATAGGCACTACCTCAAACACTTGGAAAATCACAGAGGCTTTCAAGGTAAGATGTGTAGGGCCTGGCTTCCTATGGATGATTCCCATGATATGTAGTTAAGGTGAAAGAGTAATTAATTCTGAAGTAAGAGGGTCGACAGGAGTTACATGGGAATAGCCTAGATCAAGTGTAGACAAGTGGTGTTAAAACAGGCCTCTAAAACTGATGTGTCAAAGGTCTGCATGTGAAAGACTTAATTGATGGGTCCTATATGGTGCTGACAGGGATATCTAAAGACCCTTATGACTTACAAAAAGTGATTGCACTAATTACTATCTAAAGCAGCAATGACAAAGTCCTAAAACTTTTCATTTTTTTCTTTTCCCCCCACAATCACAATGTTTAAAGAATACAGTGAAAATGAAGTAGAAGTTGTTCAGCATCCTACCTACCTGTGCCTGCAGTGCAGTGGCCTGTTGCACACCTCTACTCCTCCCACCTGAAGCAGCACCTTCTGTTCCTGTAGCAGTGACTTCTGCTGTCAACAGCCGCATGCTGTGTCGATATCTGGAGAGAAAAAAGCTCAATGTGTCCATTAGCATATGTTTTGTCATGGGCAAATGAACAACTGGTGAGAGGGAATGTCCTGTGGAAAAAGTTGCTGAGTGATGTAGGATGGTGAAAGGAAGAAAATGATCAGTCGGTGATCTAGAGAGAGTGCAACAAAGATGTTACAGGGCGGTTCTGGGAGTAACAAAGTATTTCAAGCTAATTAGCTGAAAAAATATTGGCAGTTTTACTTTCCTGAACAGTTAGGACAAATAGAAATGTCTTCTGCTTGCTGCGAAAAACATATTTTAAAGAACATCATGTTACAAAAAGAATTAAGGATCTGCAATAACAGAAATGGGAAATGTAATTATCAGCTAATTACACCTGGACAATAGATCCAGACCTCATAAATAAGATCACTGTCTTCTGGTTGGCACTGAATGAAATCAAACCTTTTTCAAAACATGTTTTGAATGAAGGTTAATTCACTTCCATATTGTGTCTGCTTATTTTCTCATGAAAAAAAGCATATAATAAAACAAAGTACCAGGGAGTTGATCTTGTAAACTGGAAAGAAAAGTGTGAAATTTCAACAGTGAAATTTTTACAGAATGCTGATAATCCTTGGGGGAGCAGGTCTCCAGCTGGTACAAATATTCAGAACTTCATTACTCAGCTTCATTTCGTAGGTGGCTTTGCAGAAGCTGTAGGTTGCCCCTGGGCAGCCCAGATGCCAAGTCAAATTGTTCTTCAAATGGTATAAATGCATAAAATCGTTAGCTGTGTGTTGAGGCTACGTTGGAGGGAAGCACTGCTTCTCTTCACAACTTTATGGCTCGCCCCCCATTTCATTCTCAAACCCCAGGGCATCCTCACGGCAACATCATTATTACTTGCCGGGAAGTTAATCCTAAATACAACTTTTGACCTCCTTGAGCATGATCAGCTTTCTGTCCTTGCAGGACTATCACCTCTGTCACCGTGAAGCAAGTGGAAGGAAGGGCGATGCACGTGTCTCTCTGTGCCATATCAGCGCCACCAGACCTGCTCAGAGGTCCCTATACTGGCCCATTTCCCTTTTTTTAAATTAATCATTTTAGGTTAAGCTTTGCCAGAGTGAGTTCCTGGGCTAGGTCTTGTTTTTCACCTTTGAACAATAACAGAACTGGCGCACTACCAGGAAGGGCAGTGGCTGGGGTGGGTAGGAAGGAAAGAATCATATGGGAAATAATTGTGTAGGAGGTTTTTAAGTATGAGGAAGCAGAAAATAAGAGCCAGGACTTATATAGATTTGTGATGAATACATATGTTCAGCTATAAGTGATATCTGCGTAGAAAATGGATCTATTTATAGTTTGCAGACTTTGAATCATGGTTATAATTTGCTATTCTTGTTTTTCCCAAATGTATTAATCCTTGCAGATGAGTCTAAACTGGAAGACTAAATGTGAACAATTTAGAGTGATGAGGAAAATTCAGGTTGCAAATCCCAACCCAAGATTCATGCTCATCTCTGGTATGCGTGAGACTCTGAGAGATAAAATCACCTGGAGATTTGAACTTTGTTGTAAAACTGGATGACTGCCCAGGAGTAGGGATGGAATGGAGGAAAGGAGACCTGTGATTCTTGCACAACTCAGGTACTCCCAAAGACAGCATTTTCTCTAGCTGTAGAAACAACAAAATGTCGTGGCTTCTCAAACCCCTGTAATGCTCTGGCCAGTTGATGGATAACTTTTTCTATTTTTCCAGAGTGGGCAGACTACTGTCAGCAGACATATTTGGGAGGAAGGAAAGGTCTGTGGAAGTAAATTGCTGACATTTCAACTTTGCTTTATTTCTAAGGCTCTGTGTTTCCTCAGAAGCACAGGCAGGCACAGAGGAGAAAGGGAAAGCTTTTTCACTATAAGGATTACCAGTGAAGTAAAGGCCTGATTGTCTTAAATGTACTTCTGAGAAGAGAAAGTAAAATTAATGGCAACCTTTGGGTTTTTCTTCAGGAGACAGTTATGAAGGCAAATTGCACTTGTTAAATAGCTTATTAGCACTTTCTCTGATCCAATTGACACTTTCTCTATTCTTAGTTAGAAGCTGCTGGAGTGCTTGAGGATAGTTTTTGGTCCTTGCAAGATGAGAATGACTGGTGACTTCCTAGCCTTTATTTAAATTTTCAAAATATGGTGGTCCAAACAGTGCCTTCTGAGGGCTGTGAGAGGTTTCACATAATTGTAGTCAGAAATGGAGCACTACATAAACAGTAAGACAGGTGAGAATAGGCCTTAAGAAACAGTGCCAAAAATGGGAGTTATTATACAGGACATCTACCTGGTTTTTGAACACTCTTGGTTTTCTGGTCATGTGATGTTACACTCTTGCACAGCAGATCCTGTTCTAGACGCTCTCTTTGTAGCTGTTTTCTGATGTGGACGTGTGCTTCATATTCACCTGTGCATAAATTCTGGGTGCCTTTGAGAATAAGGAGGCAGTGCCTGCCTTAGCCTGACTTAACAGCCCTTGGGGGTCCATGTGAAAGACATGGCCTTGCTACAGACAGCTCAGCTGTGATCTTGGCAGTCTTTCCAGCCTGCAGTTTTGCTATTTTTTCTTCCTTTTTTTCCTAGCTTATCTACTTTTTTTCCGTTGCAATTCAGCTAATCAGCTCTAGAACTTGGCACAAAGGCCTTTATCCCACAGCTGAAATGGTTATGTTGTGAGGTGCGCTGTGATACTCCACTAGGGAAAAGGGATCTTTGATGATATCAAAGAATTTTTACGAAGCAACACCACGAAGATCTGTGTTGTTTGTACTGCTATTGGCAGGAATTTCTGGAACAAAGGAGCATATGGGCTCAGATATGCTTCAGATCTGAAAGAGGAGCAGCAAACCTCAAAGTGGAAAGCAGGGTGAGGCAGTAAGCTTGACCTGATTCACAAAAGAACAGTGTAGTTATTTTCTGAATTCTGGGGCACACTTGATCTTTCCTTCCTTGATTCTCAGGACACCATAAGCTATGCTTTACCTGTTGAATCCTGTGTTTCATACATGGGTGGCAGGATTTTACCTGTCACCTTAGCAAGGCTGATTTATTTGGTCTCCCATTCCTTGTCCCCCTCTCCCACAGACCATGGGACTTGGCCAGTCAGCCAACATCAGTAACTAATAGTAAATAACAGATCCTCACTGCAGTTATTTCATGATCTGTTTGCACAGAGTGGTCCCTGAAGAACAGCAAATAGAAGGAGTACATTTCTTGAACTGTTTACTCTCAATTTATGAGCATCAGTGAAGTGACTACTTATTTACGAAAGTAGAGCAATACACAAATAAAAAAGGTAAGAAAGCAATTAAAGAGACGGTTTAGTCTAGCTGGTGGCTAACACTACATTAAAACACACAATTATTTATAATGTACTGTGGAAATATCTGTTTACCACCTCCTTAATTGTGGCATTTACTTTATTTTCAGTGTGTGGCCGCATATGCATAATAATTTTTTCCCATCTTAAAGGTTAGAGATTCTTATAGCTCTTTTCTGTTGTCACTTACGTAGAGGCTTCGAGACAAACCCTAAGTCGTTCTGTGTTGTTTTCAGAAAACAGCCAGAAGTGACAGAACTTGCCAAATCTTTCCTTTTCCTTGAAAGCACAGTTGTCTTGAGGGAGTGTTGCTTTTGCAAGGACTTTTGCAACCTTTGTTTTTGACTCCTCTGGAATGTGACACATTGTTATCGCACTTGCCTAAGAAGGCTTTGGTTGCAGGTTTATCATATACTCCAGGCTCATGAACTATTTCCCTGGGGACCACACTACATTCTTGATTTGCATGGCGTCTAGTGGCCAGCCAGCACCATTCAATTCCTGTCCTCTTGGTATCCTGTCTTAGAAAATGACCTTCTATTCTCCCTCAGTATCTCCACGTTGCTATTGAAAAAGTGCCTGCTGTTCAGGAAGACCCACAGGCAAGTCTGGCAAAAGAAAACAGCATTTGAGTCTAGGAAGTTTCAGTGATGCATATACACACACTCACAGTCATCTCAGGAAAAGCTGAGCTGTTTGTGTTCCTGTCTTTGAAATGATGAAGAATACAGAAAAATTCCAAATATGTACAGTATGAAACAGGTGCAGAGCAGCCCAGTGGCAAACAAAGGGCAATGCAGAAAACCCCAACTTTCAAAACAGGGGCTGAGCTTGTGCTTTACAAAGTGCTAATTCATAAGTTATTTCCAACATACAGCTGGGCAGATGCCAGGTTTTCTTTGAATCTGCCTTTTTATTATTTTCTTTAAGAACTCAGTTTTGAAAGGAAAACAATAAATAATCCCTTTTTAGGAATTCATTGCCAAACCATCTTGCAGCTCTCACATGGTAATATTGTAGACATTAAGGCATTTGTACACTTGGCACAATCCCCCTAGAACATCACTTTTAATTCAATGTGCACTTAACCAATTATCTTACTTGAGGACACAAGTGAAGTTGTTACATTTTTGGAAACAGGTGCTCACTATCTCCTCCCCACCAAGGAATGACCCCCTAAAAATCACATTTTGCTGACAGGAAAAGCTCTTCTTTCCTTAACTACCTCAGGAAAAAAAAAGTCAATTGTAATATCTTTATTTTTAATCAATGAGAATTTTCATAACAACAAGGGAAAACATTTCTTTCATCTTACATTCATTAAACTGTCATTCCAAATTTTAACAATGCATTCCTAATTGAGAAAATGGAGCAATACCTTCCTGAATTATATTGTAGCAGTCCCTTGTAGATCTTACCATTTCCAGCTTAGCAAGATGGGTAAATGCATATTCAGCTGCACACATTGCTTTCAACGAGTTAAGGTGGGGCACACACTTAAATTCCTTGTTGGTATGCATCTGTTGTGTGCAGTCCACTCAGTTTGATATTTTTAACAAACACAGGCAAGCTACATTTGAGAAGAACATTGTTCATTTGGAAAGACAGTCTGTAGGGAGGGAAGAAACCATTTATTCCACCTATTGCAGTCCTAGCAGGGCTCCACATCTGGGGTTCAAGGTCCTGCTAGGTAGTGACCCTAAAAGAGCATGGTTGGGTAGGTCTCTGACTGCAGCCCTCTCACCCACCTGGAGGACAAAGGGAGTTCTGAGGCACAGAAACAGCTGCCTCTGCCACGGCTGTGTCTCCCCTGAGGGTGCCAAAGATGAGCAGCTCCCGATGCTGGAGCAGGGGGTGCCCTGCCTGCCTTCAGCTGCAATTGAGCGTCTCCCTCCACGTCTGGTTTAGTCTTATCAAGAAGCATTGTACTGTGGATATTACTTACCAAAAAAAAAAAAAAAAAAAGTTAAAAACAATAAACTTTTTGAAATGTTTTCTACAATGTTTAAAAACCCAGCTAAGGAACAGTGCCCTAGGAAACCTTGGCTCCGGACCCAAGCATTTTTCACCCATGTTTCAGTTTCAAAAATAGCTCTTGTTTTTAAGGTTAATCTCAAGACAATAACAAAGTAATGATGATGATGATGATGATGATGATGATAAAAAATCTCCACTTCCCTCAGAGTTTGGGTAGGAGTTCATACCTCTTTCAAATCTTTCTTTTAAATGTAGCCTTTCCCATCATAGCCCTTAAGGCAATTTGAATGTTGTTAGTGACCAAACAGTCCCATCACTGTGGAGCAAGAAGCAGGAGCTTTTTCCCCTGATTGTTTTAATAAAGAAAAACTAAAAAAATATATAATTTTTCTTTTCAAATATTTATCTTCAGCATTGACAAAGCTGGTATCAAGAGCCAGAGGCATATGTCCACAGGTATGTGCTTTTCCAATCCTCTCAGTCTCAGCAAGTTTTAAGCTAGTGTTACATTTGTTGCGGTGGGCAGGGTTTGGGGTGGAAAAGACCTTAAAACTACAACATCTTTTTCTGATTTCAGACTTTAGAGGGCACCCTGTTTCTGCTGGTGTCAAGCTGAAGCCAGGGAGGCATCCTCAACTTTCTCGATATTTTTCTCAGGTCTTTCTCTCAGACACTGAAAGCCAGGGATGAAGTATGCCTAGGTCTGACATGGCTATAATGTTCCTGTGCTGATTTTTATGTTAATCCTTTGATTTGGTTTAACCGTGTAGGTTCACATTGATTATGCAATAAGTTCTTCTGGGAATGCTGAATCTAATTGCAGTCAGCTATCACCACTTTAGTCATTAGCAATATTTGTTCTGACAAGTTCTCAGGACTTGCTATCAAAACAGACCAGTTGTGCTTTCTTCTTATTAAAAAAACCCCCAAAAAACAACAACAAATTGTCAGTAATTCCTTTTCCCTCTCAGGAAATAGATGGATGTGATTGAAGTTTGTTGGTTTTTTAAGTCTCTTATGACACTTTAATGTACCTGTTGAATAGAAAGCTGTAAACAAAAAACTTTCATAGGATGTTGCTGAAAAATTTCATAACAATTTATATTTAAAAGAATATATTTGTTATTTGAAAACTAAACAAAAACAGAAATATTTTTCTAAAAACTGGGGATTTATTAGCAAAAAACTTTCCAGCAGACAGCACAGAAATATTTATAAAGCTTCTTGAAATTTTATTTCTCATTCAAATAGTGTTAACAAGAGCAGTACAATCATCTCTAGTTATTACTACTGTCACTGATCTTTAGAGGGCAGGCATACTTGGTGAAGAGAATATCTGAAACATGTTGCAATTTCTTCACAAAACAAAATTTTGCTTATCTGATAATGATATAATTTAAAAAAATATTATAAAATACAGCTGGATTAAAGTGTTCATTCTAAGTTTAAAAACATTTCAAATCTGGGAGATTCTTTGCTAGCTGAGATAGAAAGCCTGGTTGAAATGGATCACATTGGGAGACTGTTGGTGATTAAAAAAAAAAAAAGACATGAAATTGCTCAACTGGACTAATACTGGCTCAGTGTACAATAACTTTTCATTCCTGACTAGTTAGATGATGTTTCTTTGCTGGAGCAGTTACACATTCATCTCCCCAGGGCCCATGTCCTCATGGAAGTGTTAACACACATTCCTCTCTAAAAGCTTTTGGGCATGTCCAGCTGAGGTCATGGTAATTAGAGATAGAAAAGACCCTTTGGATCACCACATCTTTCTCCCTGCCAATGCAATTCTGTTTCTTTAGGATGTGTATTTACAATTGATTTGACAAAGCTTTGGGAAAGGGAATCAAGATGAGGCTATGGAGACTGTTACACAACCAAGAGATCATAAGAATACTCTTTCTTTCTTTTTTTTTCTCTTTTATTTTCTTCCTTTTTTAAAATGTTTTCTTGTATTTTCCTTGCTGCAATTATTTTTTCATCTGATAGGCACCTGGGAATCCCCAAGAACAATCCATTTTGGAGCTTGTCTGTCATTAGCAGCTTCCTACTTCATCACATTAGCTGACTTCTTGAGCAGACATTCAGAACTCAGCATATGATGTGAACTTCCTTATTTTTTTATTACGCTGTTGTTGAACCACTTTCTTTCCTGGAAACTCTTAAGCTGTCCTGGGCTTAAACTCAAGTTTGCTACATGTGAACAACAGCATCAAAGTCAGATGTGAAAGTACAAATTTCGGTTTGAGGGAGGTTTGGGTGGGGGGAGCAATATTTTTTTCTGACTTCTGCTGCTGCTTCTTGTTCACGATCTGCCTCAGTTATACTTCAGTTACTTGTCAACACTACCTCTCCCCAACACCTCCTCCAAGTAGATTGAAAAGCCTGATTGTGAGCTCGCTTAGTCTGGACTTACATCACTGTAATTCCATATTACAAAGCCATAACTCTGTTGAAGGCAATAGTGTTTTTTAACCTGTTTTCCCTGGAGTTAACTGGTACAAGTCAGACGTCCACATTTCCACTGTCTCCAGATATCCTTGCTTGTAAGTGCTGATGTATTTATTTACCAAGAGAGGTTTTTCTTTCCCTGCCTGGTTTGCTGCATGATGGAAAATGCTTCATGTTCTGTTAAATTAAAATAAATACCCTTGTACTTAAAGAAGAAAAGGAAATTCATATGTAATTATTTTCAAAAGCTTGAGGAGGAGGAGGAGGCTGCCTTCTAGTCCTAAGTGGTGGTTGAGATATAAACAAAAAGAATTGGGAGATTTATTTTTTAAACCCCCCATGTTCACAGCTGCCTCTGCTTTGCCAGGAGGCTGAACTGGGTGATCTCCTTAGGCTTCTTCTAACCTGGCTTAATGCATGATCCTATGAACCTGTTTGAGGTGACAGTAGATAATCTAGATGCTTGAGCAAATTTCAGTAAAAAATTATTTGGTAGGAGTTTATTTTATGCTTCCCTCTTGCACAGCTGCGTTTTCAAAAAGAGCCGCAGTATTTTAGAAGTAAGTGTTTAAAAATAATTTTCAGAATTATCTCCATGTTTCATTTGTTCTATTCCGATATCAGACACTATATGAGACCAGAGTTTTGTCACGTGAGAGCTAAATTGCCTGCCAAACTCTGCTTTAATGTCAAACTGTTGCTTTTACAGAGAAGATAAAAGCTCAAAACAACCAAAATAAAAAAATAAAAAAATAAAAATCACACAAACCCACAGCAACTTTCAAATTGCCTGCAGACAGCAGGGTGCCTTATAGACATCCCTGCTTACAAAGTCACCTTTTGAAATACCAGCAATTATACTGCATGAGGCACAGTTGCTACTCATGTGTCAGTTGTCGCTTCTTAAAAGATGGCTATTAGTTGTATTTCCTCCCTCTGAGACATTGTGAAGCTGCTTAGCATTTTGAGGAAGCAAGCATGTTTTCCAAAATGCATATCTCTTAAAAAAAAAAAACCAAACCCAAACCCACAACCAAACAACTTGGCATTTGTGAATGGCATAGGATATTCATGGCATAAATAGAAGCTCATTTTCTATTGCAGGTGAGGGCTACTGTCTGCACACTCTCTGCAACCTCACCACTGGAAGGCTACTATGAATATGTACCACATATAGGAGACCAAAAAGGAAGAAAGCAGGAGCAAGTGGTGGAAGAGGCAGTAAATCTGTATCACCAGCTCCAGTGTTAAAATATTTTTGTATGCATTACACAGAGTTCTGACTCCTGTCCTTGCACTACTGTGGTTTTTTAAGCACTTCTAAAAATTTCTAATGAAAATGGTTTTTTAGGTTCACTTGAACTCTTTCACACAAAAAAGAAAGAAAATAATTGAAAACCTCAAAGGCTGTGAAGTAACATGGGGCTTTTAGGTGGCTCTTCAACCTCATGTTGGTCTCAACCTGTACTCATAGAACTTGGGAATGCGGAGACAGATTTAGCAAAAGGGTTTGGTTTGTAGTAACTCCCAAATCTCTCTCTATTACACTCCTTTCTTACTTTGTGTCTGACATTAAAGATGCCATTAGAGATGGAGAAATGGCAGAGACAGAAATAGAGATACTATATTTGGGGCAAGGGAGGGGGAACAAACCCAATCGAAGATCTTTCCAAAATGCCAACCAAGGCTTTACATTGCTGCTCCTTTCTTCTGCTCTCTATGTGTGCAACAGCAAGTCATCTGAAGAGAAATGGAACAGGACTTAGGGTCATTGCCAGACAGGGCAGAAGGTGGGCATGATCTTTCACCACCTTTATTTCAGTGGTAGAATGCCCCTGCACAAGCGGTCTGGAGCAGCGATGGCATCCTACCTCCCTCTGTTGTCACCTGTTGTGTCCTGCTCAGCCGTCCAGTGAGGCTGGATGCCTGGCATGAGGACAGCCCGAACCAGATTCATTAAACTAATGGTGCTTGTGCAATAATGTGTTCCTGCCACTGTTCCTTGAGAAGCAACAGAGGCCTGGAGCGGGAGTGTCTGCTGTTCTGGCCTTTCCCAGGAGCTCTGTGTTGTGTGAGCCTAACGTTAAGTAATTTCTTGTGTCTGCCAGATTTAATTGCAAGCCTTTTCAGAGCTTGGGAATGAAATGGCTAGCAAAAAGTGTTCAGTGCACAACTAATCTATGTCACTCATTTTTCATTGCAATATGAATTTCATGCAGGGACAGATGAATTGTATTAGAAATCCTGTATTAGCAAGCTCTCATTTCTTTCCATTAGTGGCACCAGTTTTAACAAAATGCAAACTGTTCTGTGTTCCTAAAGAACCACTGAGAGTTGCTTAGGAAAGACAAACTAGGTGTTTCTCTGACATGGAGTCAAATGAAATATGGTTGGTATTTATCACTGTAGGTTGGTTCTGAAGGTACTTTATGTCTCCATTAGCTTCCCAGACTTTATTACAGCTACAGCATTTATTAATGTGGAAGTTAGGAAGGGAATAAAATAGTAGGTATAATAAAGGGAGTATTTAAATTTTGTTTCATTAAGAACGAACAGTATTTTTTATTTTAATTTCTGAACTGTTATATTCCAGGTATAAGCCACCATGTGGTTTGATACTTACTGCTCTAAAATGCTATTGCTTCTTATTTGCATTTAGGGAGGAAAAATCTTCATTGCTATGGGTAAGTAGTCACAGGAGAATCTGCATTAAACCAAAGCTAATCAATACTGTGCTTAACAATGCATTGCCTGGGAAAGCAAAACAGAAGCTTGAGAAGGGCAGAATTACCATTCTCTTTCTGAAGTAAGTTAGTTCTTGCACAAATTTTTTGAGAAATCCTGACCAGATCATCCCCCTTATTTCTTGAGAAAGAACAAAAATTTTCTCTATCAGATCTGACCTCTAACCTCTTATCAAAGAACTGCCTGCATCTTTTTCCTTAATGTTCCTTTTGGGAGATTCCAAGAATAATTGTCTCCAAGGACCAGGCTTCATTTGCTCTGAGATCTAGAAAAGTCTGTTTTCACCACCATATTTGAAACACCTTTAATTCTTGAGAAAATTATAACTCCTAGCATTTAATTAAACTCACTGTGATTTTTCTGTGGTTGCTTTTACAAAAGAGAAGGCAACCACTCCACTACAGACACAAAGTATTTGGTTTAAAACAGACCTGTGTGGCCTGCAAATAACCCTTGTTTTAAGGAGGTTTTGGTGGAAGGATCACTGCTAGATTTGAGGATAGCTAGCAACCTTTTGTCTCAAGCTAGAGAGCTCAAGAAGAGCCCCTTTAGGGCCCCTCTATATGGAGAAGCTGTTGAGGAATAAATTACTGGGAGAAATTAAAGAACAAAAGGTGGTCTCTGGGAAGAGGCTGTCATTCTAGGAATACACCAGTGCTCTCTGCATACCACCTTTGGGTCACCTGGTTTGATTGCCTTCCAGAAATGCACAAGGACGGTAACAACTGTGCTGTGTCACCCGAGTTCCTCACCATGTATGTAGCCTTAGCCTGCCACTGATCTCAAACGTGGGCTTCCACATGCTTGCCAGTGCAGGAGTGAGAGCTGACAGCAGGCTGTGCACCAGACTGGGTCTATGGAGCACAATAGCCATGTTGCAAACCCCTAATTTTCTTTCCATGAATCAGGGTGGCATCTTGGTTTAGACTCCACTGTTCTAGTGTCAGTTAATTATGAGGAAATCTGATTTTTCATAAATAGAGCACAAAAGGCAGAAAAAGAGATTCTAGACCTCATTTTGTTCCTGAGAATAGCATAGGGCTTAATAGGTCTCTGGGCAGAATACAAGCAAAAAGAACCCAATCTGAAGTACTCTTAATGTCACTGTTTTTCACCATGGCATTTAAAGTCAGTGAAAAGCAGAGTGTAGTGGCAGAGCACACTTATCAGTAACCTGAATCTCTAAGAGACATAATTAAACTGAACCAAGCAGGGCTTAAACAGGTAATACTATCAATATAATAGTTTCCAGGTATGGAATTAATTCGATTAATAAGCTATTTTAAGCTAACCTTCTGCAAATTTTGATTATCAGCATTCATTGCTGTGATTCAAACATAAGTACCTCATGCTAGCTCCTAATAACCAAAAATATGACAGGTTGTATATAAAAGTAAAATGGTCTTATTCAACAACACAGTCCAAGATGGGTGAAATATAAATAAGAAAACAGCCATATAGAAACATATATCAAATAATAACCACTCTATGTAAATTATCAGGCATAAACCTTCTGTTTAGAAGAAGATGAAAGTTCTATTAAATTGCAGGAGCCGAAGTTTTGATGTAGTTCACACAGCTGCTGACAATGATGCTAAGAACAGAATTTGTTCCCCAATTTCAATCTTCTTTGCGCACTTTTGTTTCAAACTACCTGATTGTGTGCACATGTGATGTTTGTTTCTCTGGTTTCTGGATGAGAGTGAAAGGGGAACAACATCCAAATCCCTTTTTATCTCTCATTATTGTTTTGGCACAGGGAGAACTCTCAGTCAGTCCTTTGGATCCACTGGCTACGAGCAGCCTGACTTAACTCGATGTGCTTTTCCTTTCCAGTGGTGTGTCTTTGCTGCAACATCATTTACTGCCATGTGGCTGCCAAGGTACACCCATGTCACCCCTGTCACCATGTCACTTTAGGATTTAATTCAGCTGTCTACATGATGCAGGGTCACTGCTCACAACAAAGCAACAGCACTGCTCCAACTGGTATTCTGGCAGTGTGGCTGGGGAGAAGGGAAGGCAGGAGAAGAAGGTGAGTGTGTGGGAATAAAACAAATAAGGAACCGTAATTGCAAGAAATGTGCTTAGCTTGATTGCTTGATAGCCTCTATTTTCAGCCTAGCATGATCATGTGAACTTTGTGGCCAAAACTTCACTGAAACAATAGATATAGGCGTGTAACGTTTGCTAATTAGAACCATAATAACAGCACGTGGCTGTACAGGAGTGCACAGTCAGGTGAATGGCCAAAGTTAAAGCCCTGTGGAAACATTTTTTTGTGTGCATTGATCCAAAGCCCAGTGAAGACAAAGGGAATGAAGTCTTGTGCCAGAAGCCAGAAGACCCAGATCCTATTCTGATTAAGTCTGGAATGTTCCACCCAGACCTTTTAGTTTCAGGTGTTTTGAAAGCAGTTTTTGCTTTAAGTGCTCTTCTATTTCCAGGAAATCCAGTCTGATTATAAAAATGCCTTCATGTATGCAGAGGGATATGTTGAGGGTTAGAGTTGAAATGGTAGCAGTGGCCTGTCCTTGGACATCAGCAGCCTTGTCATGAAAGAAATTGTGAAGTTTCTCTTGTAGGAAAGTTGGGGAAATTGAATGGAGAAGAACAAAGTGGGAGAGCTGGAAGCAGATGGTAATATTAATCTGTGATTACTCTGAGTTATATGAAATTGTGAGACCTAGTAAGGTACATGGAATTTAGCAGGGCATAGTCTGGTACAAAGACGAGGGGGAAAGCAGGTGGAGAGGTTTGAGAACTACATGCAAACACGGCAAGGCAGACTGAGAGCTGCACTGCAGGAAAGTACAATGCATTTCAGATTTGCCATAATAAAAGACTTTTCCTAAAGCTTGCATCATAAATGGTACCAACAAATTTCTTCCACAAGCAAATGCAAGTTGGGTGAAGAACTGCATCCTTTGAGTTATTTTCTCTCCCCTTTAGCAGTTGCTGCTTATGGGACACACCCAAGGTGCACAGACCTGTTCCCCCACTGGACAATGGACAAGCCATTTTTCCTTAAAGCCATGTGACCACCCAGGAGTCCAGTGTGCAGTGGGACACTCGTATTNCAATGGCAGGAAGAGAGGTTTTTAAGCTGGCCCACACAGCACCTTGTTGACAGATGTGGCCTGCTGCCTCATGCTGCCCACCCTTGGAAAGCCCTGGCTGCTCCTGACACCAGGGAGAACCAAAACCTCACTGCAAATGGAGTTAAAAGAAGGAACCCCTCCATTAATTATGAAATTATTCTGTGACCATACTTCTTGCCCAAATCTAAATCTCCTCTTCAATTGTTTGGACATTTTAGGTGTTTTATGGAATGGTAGGTTAGCAAAAAGGGAATTCCCCTTCTCCCCTTGCCTCATTCCCACAGGAAAACCCTCCCCAGTGTAAGCATGGTTTGCATTACAAGCCCAGGTCTCAGGTATTTTCAGTCTGTAGGAGGGAAATAGTGTTTTACTGATCGCTCCTCAAAGCATCTGAGGCAACACACAAGAAAGATACAGCACAAGGGGTTTGTTGCCAATGTTGGATACAGTGCCTGTTTTTTCATTCCTTCAGCTACTGCTTTTCCTGCTTCGTTGAAACTCCCTATCAGTTAAGGTGGGTGGGCAAATGGACCAAACCCAGGGCACAGGACTGCATCTGGCATTTGCTACAGGAATGCGAGTGCTGTAGCCTGGGAGATGTTTCTCTGTCTGGCTCTGACCCTGAGATGAGGAAGGGGGAGGAACTGGAGGGATAGTCCAAGTCAGAGCACATTTTTTCATTTCTAACAAGCTAGGCAGTGCTCTGATTGCCTGATAGTGGCTGTATGGGAAAATTCTGTCTTATCAATTTGTTAAAAATGCCTTTCTCACTGGGGAATAGGAGACGGCACTCACATGCACAGACAGAGCGTAGGAGTGCTTTGGGAGTGCTCTGATAATTGGGAAACTCCAAACCGCAGCAATTCAGCAAAACAAACCAGAAACTTCTGAAAGGCACCACCACCACTAAAAGGAAAGTCATTTTTTCTGTCAGTGTAATGACCAGATCGACCTAATTTTTGTCATGACTTTTTTGGTTGTTGGCTTGGTTTTTTTTTTTTTCCCAGCTGACCACAAGAGTGCACTCACGGAATGATGTCCTGCATTGTTTCCTCCGGGTCATTTCCTTTCCCTCAGCTTTGGAAGCAGCTTGCAGCATGTGGAGGTCGGCAGGTTGGACCTGGGCCCACGTGTTTGTTTCTCTGGATGTATAGATGCCGTCCTCCCCCAGGAGGAAGCTGCTGCAGCTGTGCATGGATGGAACATGCTTCCACGATGAGTGCATGGACACGTCACCAGGGACACGTGCAGGGGGTACATCTGAGTGGCACAGGCTTTGCCTACATTACGTTGGTAATGATTTTCTTCCTTATAAGGGATGGCTATACATAAAGAGAGCATATCTGAGATTCTCCCACAGTCTGGTTTTGCTGTGCAGTTGGGGTTTGGGGTTTTTTACTTCCCTTTTTTGCCCCCTCCCCCCAGTGATGTTATTCTTCTGTGACCTTCCAACACTGCAGATCATTTGTCAAATAGCCAGTAATGGCTAAACAGAGGCCCATTGTACAGGCACTTGCAACAATTTGTTAACAATAAATATGATGTGATTACTAAATACCTCGTAATTGAGTTACATTATGTGGAAATATCAGCTTCAGTATTTGCCAGAATGTTGGGGGTGTTTTTAAGTAGCTTTCATCTGTAATAGTTGAGGTGGCTTTTTTTCCCCTGCTCAGTTGTTTCTACTCCTCTGATTCAGGACTGAGGTTAAAGTTCCACTCTGAGTTTGTATCAGAGTGTAGGACTGAGACTTAGGATGACTAAATAGATCGATGATTAGAAGTACAAATGTGAAGGAAAGCTTGAAAGTCAATTTTCACACCATGCACAGTGTTCATGTGGATTTGACCTGTCTTGCAGGGCTTCCTTTATTGATAAATGTATTGCTGATGGAAGATGAAGGATCTTTATATCCGGAGGTGTACAACACAGAGAACAACAGTATGAAGTTCCACTGGTTCATGAAGGCCTGGATTGCTGACAGCAGAAAAGCTAAGCTGATCCTTCATTTGTATTTAATGAACTACACATAGGAAATGAATTCAATTTTTAGGGTGGCAGTTCAAAATAACTCTTTTTTTTTTTTTTCCCCTCTCTTTGCTTTAGTTTTGAATTCAATACAGACCAGGCTGCCCATAAGCTACAGGCTGTATTTATAATCTCTAGCTGTTGGTCTGTGGCCCCTATGATTTCCAGATATTTCTTCTTCAGATAATATATTTCTCCAACCAGGAAGAGTAGCCATTTTATATTCCCTCCCAAATCCTCATTCAAAGTGATTTTTTCTAAAATCAGAGCTGCATAAAAGCATCATTTAAGGTGCAATTGCGCAGCCACCATACTCATGAATGATATGCAAGTTGTAGTGACATGAGTACTCAAATATTTGTGTTTTCACTTCTGCAACAACATGAAAGCTGCTTGCACTAAACACTTCACTATCGTTTAATATAAACTCTTTCTCATAATGCTTTTCTCTCTTCCAACCCCTACAACTTTCTTATTTCTACTCTACCCACTTCCAATGTTCCTACAAGCTTTTCAAATTGTTCTGCTCCTTTCAGGTTTATTTGTGCTGTACACCATCCGTAAAGGCATCTCTGGAACTCTTAAGTAGTTTTGCAAAGACAACAGCGGGAAGGCAGTTGCACATCATATTATTTTTGGCTAGACCCTACAGGAACAATGGCTATTGTTTGGCAGCTAGCAACAAGGAGGCTGCATTCGTGATATAAGGGTTTAGAGCCCAGGGGTTGTTCCACAAATGATTGTGAGCCATTTTAGAGTATGTGTGATTCAACAACATTTGGCAACATCCGTTTTTAAAAAAGAAAAAAAAAAGGGGGGAGTGGAGGGAGAAAGGAAACAAAAAAACCCAGAAAAAAAGAGAAAAAGTGCAGAACATCCACAAACCTGAAACAATGGATAAAAATAATACCCTCTATTAACGTTTGGGTTTTTTACTCTTGCGCATACTGTTACATGTGCTGGTCAAAATTACTTTTTATTTGTTCTCCCTCTTCCTGTGATTTTGACTTAATAAGGTGGTGTTGGCTGACTGCGGGACGCCGCAGTGGGACACTGGGGGGATTTTCTTTCGGGCTGGGGCTGCTTCGGGCTCACAGATGTACGAGCGCAAGAACGCCTGTGCCAAAAGACTGCCCCGGTGCTTGAGGCGTAAACGCTGGTGCGTGTCTGGGAATCCATCAGGCGCGTCCGGTACCGAAATATCCATTAATGCAGTTTGGAATGTTGAGGAGACCCCCGGGTGGTGTATCCCGGAACGCCACCGGTAACGTCGAAATCGCCCACCAATGGACATGACGTGGTGTGGGAAGGAGGTGGTAGCTTTCCGGGGCGGGAAAGGGCCGTTCCCGGCGCTGAGGGCCGGCCGGGAGTTCCCCCGGGAGCTCGGTTCCCGCTCCCGTTCCCGCTCCCGCTCCCTCAGGCGCTGCGCGGGCGGGAGGTGGCGCCGCGGGCCCGCCAGGGGGCGCTGTGGCGCCTCGGGAGCCGCGGCCGCGCGCCCTTCCTGCCGCCCTTCCCTCAGGGAATTGTCCCTCACCAAGGGACACGGCGCCTGCACCTCGGCTGGAGCCGAGCTGCCCGGGGCTGGGGCCGTGCTTCTGGGGCGGCGGAGGCCCCCGCTCCTGTGCCGAGCTCAGCGGGTCCTCGGCGCTGGTGAGGCCGCGCCTCCAGTCCCGTGTCCGCCCCTGAGCCCCCCGCTCCAACAGGGACATTGGGGGCCGGAGGGCGGTCAGGCGCAAGAACAGGCTGCCCGCGGCAGTGCTGGAGCCGCCGTCCCTGGAACTGTTGAAAAGACGCACGGATGTGGCATTTTGGGACGTGGTTTAGTGGAGAGCTTGGCAGCGCTGGTTTAATGTTTGGATTCAATGATCTTAGAGGTCTTTTACGAACTTAATGATTCTATGATTGAAAGTGTGGTTCTTCCCTGTTTGAGGCACGCTTCCACAATTGTGCTTCTCTCTGTCCACAGCTAGAAAAGCCTGATGGAAAGAAATGTTTAATCATGGAGCACCTTTTATACATGTGTCCTCATTCCCCAATTGGGCACTGATGCTTGGGCACACTCACTGAGCGTTTCCACATCAAAAACTTGAATTAACATCTTAAAAGAAAAGCAGTTTTGTTTTGGTATATGCTGGTTTCCTTCTCCTCTCCTTAAGGAACATAGTCCATACCAACAGTAAAACCGTATTGTCCTTCATACTTGGAGGAGGTAATTCTGCTTGTCTTGGATGTAAAATACAGCATTTTTCTCTTATATATGTGTTGTTCTCCAGGTAGTGAGGGAAATTACCCTCTCAAGGTGAAAGGAGCTTGAAGCTTTGCTTAAATGTTTTGAGAACATTAGATAGAAAGTGATATTTGAAACACCAAGTATTACCATTAAATTTTATAGCTCAGGACTATTACTGGGCCATATCCGAGAGCTTTAACTCAAACCCATGTTTTTAGACACACTAGTGTCTGGAAGCTAAACTGAAGTGTACTGACACCAAATATATTAGGTATATGGTTTGCTTTTCAGGCACATTGAACTCCTTGCAGGGTAGGGCCTCTGGAGACCTTAAAAGGCAAAAATTCTGTTTTGGGGTTTTGACCACTTGTTCTAAGGTATGGCCTATTGTTATTGTATTTCGTTTTTACCTGATGCTTCTTTTCAAATGATTAATTCAAGAACAAAATGTTCTTAGCTATACGCAGAGCTTTAGTTCAAGAGTAGTTCTTGATATTGGGGTTATTCATATGAATCCACACAGCCAATAACCTCTTCCTCTGAGGTAAGAGGCTGTTACAGATAATCAGTAAGATTAAATACTAATAAAAATTATTATGAACCCATGTATTACTGCAATGATTTTTTCCCAATATTTATTGAATACCATGCCTGGGAAGTTGGTCTTAGTTTGGCTCTCATGGCTGATTCTAAGCCTTCTCTTACCCATACCCCTGAGACTCTGGTTAATTTTGTGGCACAAAATATTTAATTATGTGCTCTGCCAAGTGAATACAAGGTCTCAAATTGAATTTCAGTGTCCCTGGGCAACTATTTTAGACACTTTGGTAGAATGTAAATGCATATTTTCTGCATGCCAGATCCTGGCTCCATATCCATCAAAGTAAATCCTCAGTAGTTCCACTGAAGGCTTGGAACAATCTTAAATTATGTTGTTGAGGTCACGTTGTGACCCTGAAGCTCTGGCAGAGACCCAAACCAAGAAATTTGTGTGGGAAACTGGGGAGGGAATAAATTAGCACTTGCCTATGCTTTTTGTGGGAGTAAACTGTTACAAAGGTGTGAGTTAAGATGAAAGCTCCTCATGGTGGTGGATATTGCTTTCCAGCTGTTTCTGCTGGAAGCAGCTCAGTGTGTGTGTATGGGATGGGTCCCTGTTTTCTGATGGTGCTGTCTCTCAAATAACAACCAGTTTTGCTTTTACATCCCCTGACTGTCCCCATCCCCCTCACTCCCTCCAAACAAATATCACTTGATCTTATAAAATGAAAGTCCAGGGGTAGGCTTTAGTCCGGGTGGTTTTTTTTTCCTCTGGTGAATTTAATCCTTCATTTTCTCTCTCTGCCAAATGCAAGTGGCAGGTCTAAACAGTATTAGGTAATTGTGGTTGTCATACTGCAGATTGCACTGTGGAAAGAATTAATTGCTGTTTTTTCGCCCAAGGGTTTGAGCCGCGGTCCCTTCGTCTGCCTGGGACAGCGTCGTTTCCCTCCCCGTTGGGGCTGCGTTCTGTGGAGCAGCATGAAAGGGCTCCTGTGCAGCTGCTCCGGGCGAGTGGGCGGGCACCTCATTCAGTAATAACAGCTAATTTATACAGCCATGAACATCCACGGCTATAAATAAACAGTTCTGACTGGCTTTGCATACTTAAAATGAAACGAGACTGATGGACTGGAAAGAGAAAGCTGGTGTAAATGTTGTAAAGGCCGGATCCTTACTTAGAGTACCTCATTAAAGCCTTTTGGAAATCACAGGGAAAATGCTGGTCTGTGAGGCAGTGACACGTTTTCCTCCTTTCAGGGCTTCATGGGCATCAGAGAAAGGAGCAAAGCAAATCCAAGGCCTCCAGCAGTTGTGTTTTGGGGACAGGCATTCCTCATTGCTTTCCCAAAGTGCATGACTGGAATCCAGCTTCTCTCCATGCAGGATGTAGCGGAGAGCAGTGCCTCTTCTGAGTCGATTTCAAAGAAATAAACAACCTCCCCCATGATTCTCCTCAAAGCCCTGTAGCCCAGCAGCTCAGTCACCACATCAGATCCCAAAGGTATCCCTGGTGTGAGCAGGAGCTGAGGCTGAGATCTGCCTTTTGTCTCCTCTAGTTGAATGTGGAAAGACCTATCCCTCTGTGCTGGGGCCCAGGCTTCGTTTTGAGTTTCTGACAATTAAACTGTTTGTACTGGGGTAGCAGTACAAAAAAAAAAAGAAAAAAATTTAAAAGAGCTAGAGACAAAGCTACCCAACAAACCTGTACAAGGAGTTTCCATAACTTCCTTCCTCTTCTTCCTTAATTCTCTTCATGTTTTTTCTTCTGTCTGTCTCTCCAATGTATTTCCTTTGACCAGCATCTTGCAGATGAAGTCTTTCTATGTTCTGCTTTAGTTCCAACAGAAAAAGAGGGAGGAGTGTGTTTGTGTGTGGGCATGTGTAATTGCTTGCATCCCCCTTGCACAGTTAGCTGGAGCGAGTTATCTAGATAAACTGGGAAATACTGAATATGTGCACGTCTCTCATTGAGTTCACTTAGTTTACAGTCTAGGCCTAGCATGTTAACTTCCCAGATTAGAATTTTTATCAGGTGCTTAACACATGAGAAGAACAATCTTATGTATACACATTATCTTTTTATTGCTCACGGGAAGCTTACAATGTGTTTCGCTTTTACTAAGCTCCAGCAGCATTTGAAAGGTGGAAATAACACCCCAGTGAAATGTGTGCACAGTAGCTCTAAGCGAGGGGCTTTGGCAATGAGGATGGAGTTAGACATTTAAGTACTGCAACTGGTTTCAAATCCTCTTTGAATGCAGGAATAATAACAGAGATTTTTCTTTTTGACATTGACCATTAAGGAACACTTATGCTACTCTCGGTTTTGCATGTTTATTGGAGTTTGCAAAGCAGATCTCCAGTGTTTTGGATGTTAACAAAATGTTGAGGCTAATAACAGAAATCAACTATATTGAGGAAAATTAGTAAACATGTGAATGGAGTGTAATTATATGGCAGGCAGCTTTATGTTAAACAGTGCTTTAAATTAACATGCTTTCTGTCAAAGCAATCATACAGTCAGTATAATTAGGTTACTTTTGCTGCGAGATTAACTGAAACCAAGAAAAAGGAAGAAACTGTTGCCTTCAGATTTCCTGTTAAAATGGAGGGGAGATATTAAGCATATTAATATTACAGAAAGTTTCTCATTAGAAGAACTCGGCTTCATGGTGAACTTTCTGAGCAGACATTTCTAATTACAGTGCTTGTTAGCCCAATTTGTTATCTAGCTAGCTTGGAAGTCACAGCACTGTTAAAATTATCTCTCCTCTTAATTTTTTCCAGACTTGATGAAGGGCAATCCAAACAAGAGCTGGCTTGCATTCACAGGTCTTTTGCAGAGTGGTGCCAAGCTCATGAGGGAGTGCATTTACCAGTGACAACTTTTAACCATGGACACATCCTCACGTACTCTGTGCAAGAGATGAGAAATCTGTGTAAACAGATGAACACAATTTTCTTATTCATAGCAGTTGCAGAGTTATCATGAAAGAGGCAAACATTTCATATTTTCCACCAGATTTCCATATGTCTGATGTCATAATGGCTTCACCAGAAGCTGCAATGCATTGGAGAAAGGATTTATCACAGCTGCATTTATTTTCCTCTACTTCATGGCTTCAGCATTCATGGAGAGAGTGTTTGGCTTCAAGAGGAGGATTCACTTGCCTTTCCACTTGTGGTCCAGTATTACTATTGAATCTCCTGTTTGAAGACAGAGGAGAAGATATTATTGGGGTGTGGGGGGGAAGGCACAACAGAGAAGTCCGTTCACACATCAAGCATGAGGAGGACGTGAAACTGGCCCCAGCCTCCCAACATCCCTGGGGAACTCTACCCATCTGAGAGTGGGAGTAAACTGTGAGTGCATGTCTTGGACCGGCTGCTAACGCTAAAGTGCTGTAGAAGTCAAATGAGCCTGGGATGTCCCCAGCAAGTAACAGATTGGATTACTCAACGACTGAGGAATGATTTGCAATCTGCCACGGGCCACGCCCATTGAAAGTAATTGTGCTTTGCCAGTGGGAGAAAGTATCTGCCACCAAACAAACCTAGTTTGTTGTAAGAGTATGTGAAAAACTTTAAAAATAAAGCTTGTGTGGCAGGGTAGCAGATGAGTAACCCCTACCCCTGGGAAATCTGAAGGATCCTCACATGGCTGGTCAGGAGAGCACAGGACCTACTGAAATCCCACAGTTTTCTGAAGCACCAGTTAGAGACCAGTTGTGCTACTGTGGGGCACCCAGTGTGGCAATAATCAACTATTAATGGGTACCTTCTCTAACACAGAGGTCTCAGCCTCTCCTCTTTCCTGCCGATGATCATTCACTCATAGGAAACTCTCTTTTAAATGATCTTTCCTTGTCCGTAGACCTCAGAGGCTCTGAAACACTAATTGCTGTATTGTATTGGTGTGTAGTGACCAAATAGATATTTATGAGGGAGGAAAAAAAAACAAATCACAAAGAAAAAAAAATAGCCTGGTAGGCCAGGGCCAGCATGTTAACCAGCACTTGTTAATGTCTGGTCTCCACTGAAGATTTCTTAAGCCCTGGTTTGCCAGAGGTTCTGATCTGGTCTTCCTCCAGTGGATCACCAGATAAACTTATCACCAAGAATAGGATGTGTGACAAATAGTGCAGGTTTTCTTTAAACAGTCAGTCATCTCTACCTGAGGGGTAAACTGCAGCTTTGGGGAGTGACAAATACAGAGGACACGAATGTGTCATCACAGGTTTGTGGTACAACTAGGACAAATGGATGAGTCAAAAGTAAATATTCATATTTAGTTTACAAACTCTGGGATTTAAATCCTTTTAAATATGAGTTCCATTCATCATCAGCAATAGAGTGAAATGATGGATATAAACATTATTTGATCACGGAAAAGAATACATAGACTCTGGACTCTTATTCCTTGTTTTTAAAGGCATGATACAACAAATCTTCTGGACAGGAATCTCAGTTTAAAAATCCCTCCTGGATACTGTAATAACAAAGGGTGGACCCTCTGTCTGGAGTGATAACTACGTGCAGAACATCAGCGTTTTAACATTCATGCAAAAACTGCTTTTCATAAGCCTGTACCAGTACAATGGTAGCACGACTTCACACCCCACACAGCTGCCCTTTGCATCCCTCTATTTGCCATTCGGGGTTCTGCAATCTCAACAGCTGCTCAGCATAATGACAGCATCAAGAATTCAATCTTATTATAGTATTGCTTTGTATTGCGCAGATTTGTGAGCTGCCACATAGGCTGGATTTCCCAAGGCTACAGGGTATTAAGGGAGCTTGGTTTCAAAAGCCCATAAATACAAAAATAAAACTCAGGGAAAATAATCATTCATGAAAACATGTTATATGATTCTGGAAAATGCATTGAATGCAAAAGTACTCAAAAAAAAAAAAAAGAGGAAAAACAGGCTAAAGAGAAGATTGCTGTTGAACTTTATTTCAGCCTTAGGTAAATAGGGTTTAGCAAGGTCTTCCCAAGATATTTAAGAGCTCATAGACGATCTGGAGAAGTACATCCATCTCTGCACTGAGCATGAGAAAGTTATTCCACTGTAAGTTTTCTCTTTTTCCTGAGAGCAATGGCTCTTATTCTTGTCATGCTGCCTTATCCCTTGCATTATAATATCTTTAATTTTTGTTCTTTTGTGTTCCTCAGCCAGCTGCTGGCCAAAGCTTTTGCTTCTGGAGGACAGCAAGCGTCCAGGTGGGTCTGTTGGAGCTGCTGCCCACTCTGAGAGTCAGCCCCCCTTCCTCCCCTGTTTCTTTCCCAAACGACAGCTCCACCACCTGGGGATAAGCATTTTTGTGGGAGGGGCCTTGGGGCTATAAGATCTTGCAAGGGGTTTGCCAGGTGTCCCCCAGGAGGCTTTTCAATCACTGGTGGAACAAGTAGCTGTTGCTATCTATAGCTCCTCTCCACCTGCATTTCAGAGGATTGAAATGAAGCAGCTGATGAATGTTATTTTGGGATTTTTTCAGACATGTTAGGTGGAAGACAAATGAATGTGCTCCATCTTCAAATGCTGGTTCTAGATAAGAGACCTCACTTGAAAGGTTGCTCTGTCTGATGTGGAGAACTTTGATCCAAATTTCTCCCAAGGATCTGGTTGTCTCAACAAGAGCAAAGCCCAAGCGAACACTGCTTTGCTTTATTTCTGAGGATTCTAGTTTGACTGGTCAAAGAAACGTAAGATCAGTTGCCTGTGTGATGTTTTCCACTCATCAGGAATGGGAGAAACTATCACACGGTTCATCTTTGGTACTCAGACCCTGCAGCCAAATTCTTGGCTGAGGTAAATTTATGGCAGTAAAAGAATCGGCTCATTGTTTCAAATTATCCTCTTTGGAGTTTCTGTATTGCTCAACATTGTCTTGTACTCTAGAAACTCTGGGATTTAAAACAAAAAGAAGTCATTACTGGTACTATTTTCTGTGCCTCTCAGGCTGTGCAGCTGGGTTGCCTTAGTTACCACCAATCCAACTGTGCAAGGGGAGGGAGAGGAGAGGCACATGAGAGATAATACATTTTTAAAACCTCCAATACTGTATGAAACAGTTTGTCTATAAATAATAAAATGAATTTAGGGTCTGGCATCCTGGAAAGGAAAAAAAAGGTTATATTATTCTACAGCCTGGATTTTCCAGCTCTCGGAAATGATACTGCATCTTTTCGGTCAAGCGCAGGATGTAGATTTAACACTTACTTGCTTGAAGCTGAAAGCTGCCATCTATAGACTTTGGAATAAATTGGAACTAAATATACCTTTAAGTTTGAAAAAGAGTAAATATTTATGTAGCTAGTTTAGGAAAAAAAATAATGGCCTGGAGTTATAAGGGAGTGTGGAAGAGCCCATATGAAGCATGGTTTGCCATGGATCAAGCTTCATTGGCAGCCTACGGTCTGCCACAGGATGTGAGTCCAGAAAGAAGCCAGGCTTGCCACTCTGGTGGAGCTGTTTGTTAATCGTTTCTTGCACCTTTGAATAAACACATCTGGGCAACCGTTCTTCCTTCGACTGGGAAAGAAATAAAAAGAAGCAACAGCCCCAGATTTTTTTCCTTTGGGGAGAATTCCTGGTGCCAGCAGCCCAGTCAGAGAGCTCTGCCTTGTCAGATCCCACCAGCATCAGGTCTGATTGTTTGGTGGCTTCAGGTGTTATTAGAGAAGGTGTTTTCAGATGTGTCTATAGGAACCTAGCAGATTAACTGCATTTCTCTGTAACCCAAACTGCCTCTGGGGAATGAGGGGGAAGGAAAGGAGAGATCAAAAGTGCCCTTCCATGTACTTTTTCTTTAGGGGAGGGAGGAGGTGGGCAGGGTGGAGAGTACCAAAAGATGAAGAGGTGTATCCTCTACCACCACTGGTCGTTTTGCCATGTGTGGGGGGGGCTGGTTTTTGTTTTGTTTTATTTTCTGCAGGATCATTTTAACTGCATCCTCTGCCTGATTGTGATGGGAAGGAGAGACAGGAATGGGTAGGATTAAAAGAAGTACATGGAGCCATTTTTGCTGTTGCAACAAAGGTATGTTGGAATCGCATCTTCATTCAGTTTGCAGCTCTTTTTTCTCTGGCAATGCTGAACCAAAGATTTGTCTCAGTCAGGAATATATTAAGACTCTGGCACACTGTAATTTGGAATAGCTTCCCCATGGCTGTGTTTCAAGGTTTATTGGGACTTCATTATTGATACCAGCTTAAGGAAGTCCTACTCTTCTCTTGGGTGGACACAGCTGGGAAGTGAATCAGGAAAAACACTTGGCACCAACATGGGGAACTGTAACTCAAGGGGAGTGTCTTGCACGTGGATGAAAATACCATGTAATTGTTAAGGCCAGGATTTTGTGGCTCCTTTGAAAAATACCAAGTATGCATGGAGAGGCAGACCCACCACACAGATGAGGCCTCCAGGGATCACAAGAGCACACCAGATATCAATGGAGAATATTGTATATTGTTTATATATATACTCTAAGGTTACATTCATGCTACCACAACTGGGGTGCTCAGCCTCTCTGTGTGCACTGAAAAATTGAGTGCTTGCCCCATTTTCTTTAGTCAGCTGTTGAATATGCATCTAATTTTTGCAGTTAATTTGATCTCTGCTTGGCACATTTTGTCCAATCAGTTAACACTTTGGAAATCAAATTATTTTAATTCTGATTGTCTCCAACTTATGCAGCAGGCATACTCCAAGCCTAAAACTACTAAGATGTACTCTGTGATGAAAAAATCTGAAAAAAATACACCTAGATGTATCAAATATCTCATATAAAGACTTATGCCATCGTGTAGTGATGATGCAGCCTTTGATTAGTAATAGTTACTATTTTTGTGCTACCTCTTAAACCAGAGCTAGTGCAGAAAGGCTGCAGATCTGTTTTCATTTACCGGCAATCCTCATCTCATATTATGTTTATGCAGAATAGAACGTGGCCAAAATCTCCAAACATGGACATGTAGAGCAAGCATCTTGTTTGCAAAGGTAGCAAGCGGTGAAGTTGGTTATTCAGCACATTTGAAAGTCAATCTGCTGCTTTTAGGTAGCGGAGTATGGATGGTGAGAGACTAGCTACAGACACTCTACTTTGGCTTGACAGGCATGTGAGACTTCGCAAAATGGATCAGGCATCAAATGTTCCCTGAGAACAGAGGGAGGTTGTCTTATTTATTTTCAGAGGTGTTTGTGCAGTGTTTTTTCTTTCATCAGAAAGCTGGTTTAAGAAATCACAAATGTTCACACATTTGTCCTAAATAAAATACACACGTTTTCCTGACAGAAACACTTTCATCCTCAAAAACTCAATCTTGAATGAAAAAGGAAAGACGAAACCCGAAGGAATAATAATGACAATAATAATAATAATTATAATATCCCATGCCAAACCCCCAAAGGTGATTTCTCAGTTCTCTCTATCTTCCATCTGTTAAATATGCTTTTCTAAACTACTTTTCTGCCGTGCCCCACTCAACTGCCCATTTGTCCAAGGAAGCTGCCTTTCATTTTTTTTAGGTCACTACTGGTTACACCACTACTAAAGCATAAGGGAGAAATTCTCAACAGTTTGTAAAACTTTCCAAAGTGCTGTTTTAGTCATGGAGCTGCTGCCGCAGTGCTTTTGCTTGGATACACTACTGCATTCCTGTAAATTTTCGGTAAACACTGCTATTCCCTAGCCTGACAAACAACATGTGATGCAGGTGTAAGAGTTTTAGCCTGAGATGTGTGGCTTCTCTGGACCCTTCTTTGAGCAGGAATTCAAAATCCAGTGATTATGTGGGTAAGAGGTGCTTCTTGAGCCAAATTAGAGGAGGCTGGACCAACCTTTGTCTGCTAGGGTTGGGATCCTTGCTCCAATTTGTTCTCTATTTGTTAGCATGTGAGTAGGACCAGCAATCGCTATCTGACACCCAAATGCCACCACCCCAACACCTTCCCCAATGTAGTTGTTCCCCCTTCCTCTCTCTGCCTACCTGGGCAATCACAGTCATTCATTTTAGGGGCATTTTTTTCATATGTGTGGAAGTAATGAAGAAAACTTGCACTGACCCCATATCATACGGTTGAGGAACTCTCCAAAGTTGTAGAAGGAGACGATGACGGCAAGGCTACCGGCAAAAAAGGCTGCCAGCCCAGAGGGGCTGAACAAAGCAAAGAGAGGGTATACCCACTCTCCTGTTACAGAAAAAATCCACAGGACCCTAGGCAAAGAAGGAGAGAAATTACCTTTGGTTAGAATCATTCAGTTAGAAGAACCACTTCATAATTTCCAGCTCCTGAAGGGCTGAGTTATCAAAACAGACTTGATGCAGAGAAAATGAGCTCAGCTGTCGATACATCTCCTCGGCACTTGGGCTATTTGCTGTGAAGCACACTTGAGCCACTGCTAAATAAGATGGGTTTCAGTGCAGGTTGAAATGCACACGATATTCTGCTGTCACCCTGGTGGCACTGGCTATTAACAGCAGTAAAAGCACAGTAAAATAGCAAAATGTTTAGGAAGAGGGATGTGCACTTGGCTATGCTAAGAGAAGCTTGTTCAAATAAGCCCTCACATATGTTTGCTCTTTAGTTACAACAGCTTTTCAGCCTCTATCCAGATCCCTAGAGTCTGTGGAGACACAGAGCTGTTCCTCCCTGTCTCAATCCTTCTGCTGTTGACCACTGTTTTGAGGAGTGGAAAAGGGGAATTCTCCAGCACCTTTTATTTTCTAAGAGGAGGAAGAGAAGAGGAATGGGTAGGTGGGAAACAGATGTGGCTGCTTCACCTTTTTGTGCCAGAACTGTTTGCAAAGCATGGTTTGGAAAAGAAGGAAAAGGAAGAGGATTAATATGCCTGCTTTATACAGTTTCTTTTCTTCTGATTGGGCCCTCTCTTTCTTCCTTTTTTATTCTCTCAGAAAATATCTTGTAGTGCCTGTCAGTTCACTGGTAATATGTTCATTGTTTATGGCTCATAAGAGTGATTCATAGAAAATGCCTGAACTTAAGAATATAAAAGTGATCTTTATATATTAAGTATAGGAAAAAAACCACTCTTTCTTGTGAATAAAATTATTTATATTTGTGTTGATTATATAAAGAATTTAAGAAAGAGGATAGGGCTTCATTGATTGTTATAAGGATGTGCCATTTTAACAAGGACACCACTTCCCTAAAACAGACTTTTGGGTCCAAATGGTCCTAAAAGGTTTAATGCCTCATTAAAAAAACCCATATCCCAGTGCAAACATGGGAATGCACTCATGATTTTTTCTGATGGCACCCAGCCTGCTACCTTACACTGAGCATCATGCCTCAAAGAGAAGTGACAAACGGACTGCCCCAATATCCAGACACTGTGTTGTGACTGAGGAATAGGAGAATGCTAAGGAGGGAAAAAAAAAGGTTGAAAAGATGCTTCTTCCTTTTTCTAGTAAAAGAAGGAAGGAGTGGGGCATAAAAAGATGGTTTCACCTTGCCTGTCAATTGAGATTTACTAGTCCTCACCTAAGGGATAGACTGGAGAAATGGAGGGGATTGATAGTAGAGCTGTCTGGACAGAGCATGGAAATATTTAAATGTAGAGAACTTATTGTCATGATTCAAGATATTTTCCTCTAACAAACAGAGCTGTGAAACCCCTAAGTAATTAAAAAAAAAAATAAATAAAAGCTTGCAGGAAAGAACTCTGAGAGGCTGAGCAGAAATACTGAAGTCCATGTGCTAAGTGGAGCCTGTGCAAATTTCAGCATGTGTTCTTCACTGCACAGGACTCCTCTTTTCATATTGTGTCTCAAAACAGTGAAACAGAGAATGACAACCCCCTTTCTTTTAATACAACAAGGAACCAGATCTTCCTGATGCAATTTGGCCAACTGGTGTGTTTCATATGAAGCACTCTGACCTGTATTTTCAAACCCAAATAAATGACTCTGTTCAAAGCCACAGTGAAGCCCTGCTCAGAGGCAGGTGTCTGGTGCAAGGTGTAACTGGCTGCTCAGTTTCTCTGCTGCCTCAGAGGGACCAGTCACTTCTGAGCCCATCGACACTGCAGTGATGGCAGTGACAGTTCAAGGAGAGGCTGGTAGGAAGGACTCTGTTGCTTGTGAAACATATGGTGCCCAAATAGGGTTGTTTAATCACCAGGTTGCAGCACCAACAGTAAAATATGTATGTATGTTAAGATTTCAGTGCACAGGCCAGAAAGTTTTTCTATTGGTTGAAAGATGTCGTCTGTAGTTTGCAGGGAACCACGAAGTGGAGGCAAAAAGAAAGCAGGCAGGAGGTTCCTTGCTGATTTGGAAACAGTATTGACATCCTAATATCTTTTATCCAGTCATCAGAGCCCTGGGACATAGGGGACAAGCACTCTAAGGGACCAACTTCCACTCAGGACCCTGGCAACACAATGCAGCACCAACTCACAGAAGATACTGGGAGGGCTCAAATGTGTTGATGCTTGTGTTGATCTTCATCCTTTGGTGTGGATTCAGGTCCTGATATGAGCCATGTCTCCTGAAGGGTGATATTGCTCAGCTGATAGGGATTTTAGGGGAAAGCACAGCACACAAGGCTGCACTACTTACTGGAAGTGCAGTCTGGTCTCAGAGACAGTAAAACCCAAATGTTGTCATAAGACAAGCAAAACAAAGCTGGTGTTAAGCAACTGGATGAATCAGAACATAGAAAAGGAATTTAGGAAGCCATGGCTGTAATCCTATTAGGCTCTGGGCTGGATTAGAATAAATGGCTCCTAATTTGCTTATGTAATGTAGCAGTAAAGTCCCCTGCTTCCACAGCCATTCTGATGGGTTTCAAGTCACTCAAGTGTTTCATCTGTACACTTTATTTTCTATTTCAGATTTTCACTCCTTGGGCTGAAGATGGTCTCTAGCTGAGGGTGAGAACTGGTGAGTAGGAATGGGAATGATGGGTTTCCTTATAGTTCAAGTGACTTCTCAGAAGTCTTTGCATGAGGACAAGTCACTTCCTCATTCACCTGTATCCTCTTGTTGTTATACAGGTGCTCTGTATATCATCCTAGAGCCTGGATGTTTTCTCAGCTCTGCAAAGCTGTATCACAGCATACCCTGAAATTATACAGAGCCCTTCCTGAGTTGGGTTTCAGTGTAAGGCATCCTCTGAGAGGTGTGAAGTGTTGGCAGCTGCCCATAGTTACGTGGAGTGGCAGTGCCTCCATATCCCAGCACTGGAGACACGATGCAATGAGCAAACCCAGCTCCAGGGGTGCAAGACACACACACGCAGAACAGGTGAACAGATGGCTATGAGCTGTGGGAGGTGCTGATTAGATATAGTTTATTCTCTCAGGATCATTCTCCAACAGGTTGGGGATCAACTGGTGCATTGCTGGAAATGTGGGCAGTGTCCACTGGTGGAGTGGGAGGCGGTAGTGGGGCAGATGCCTCCTCGCTACTCACCAGTTTGCACCTGGCTCCAAGTATAATTTTCTGTCTCAGGTTTCTAAAATGTGTCGTGTGTCCCTTCAAAATACCAAACTGAATTTTACCATCCTCCTGCTCCCATGACCCCCAGACCTTTTGGGATTTGGTGTTTTTGCAGTGAGCAAGACAGCAAGTGGAGGTAAATTTGATGGTACCGGTGGAAATAAAAACTCCACCCCAGAAGAAATTACTCAAAAGTATCCCTGAGTTTATGGCAATTTAGTTACTTTCCTGAAAGAGGCCTTACAAGCGCAGAAGACATTCTGTAAGGTCTCAGGACCTGTATTGTGTTAGAAGAAACCTGCCTTGCCTACATTTGGAAATAGTTTTCATGGATCTCAGCTGAAGTTTAAATTATTTCTCCACTGAACAGACTGCTGTCTTCCATGTGTCTGGGTGGGAACGTAGATCTAAATCTAAGTTTCTTATTTTACAAAGTAGATTACTTGAAGAAAAAATTCCTGAATTCTTACCAACTGATATACAGAAAAGCGACAAATCCCAATAGGATCAATCCCTTCCTCTTTGCTGGGTAACGGTGCGGCAAGGCAAGGATTTCCAGGAAAGCAAATGGCAATACAGCCGTGTGCTGAGGAAAAAAGAGAGTCTGTCACTGACCGATCACAGTGCCTCTCCTGCATTCATTGCTGATCACAAAGTTCAGGCACCTGCTTGTGAGCAAAGGATTATTTAGCAATAATGAGTATAATTGTATACAAATGTGCATACTTCATTTTTTATAATGAAAAATACCCCTACAGTAATAAGCACAAAAATTTTCGTGTTAATATGATGTAAAAATGAGGTTTGCCTGTAGCATGATCTGTGTTTATAAAAGGTGAGCTCTCCTTTTGCATTTTGTAATGCAATAATATATTTTATAATTCCCGTTAGAGTACAAAAGGTATTGAACTCTATCATTATGTGTGGTTGAGGATGTCAGAAGAGTGCTCCTTGAACTCACTAAGCAATTGCTGAATTGCCTTCACATTCTCTTCAAGTTGTTATTGTATTTTATATAGTGTCATTTATTACTTGCTCCAGTGCAATCCCAGTGTGTCGTGCTTCTCTTTGTAAATGGAAAAATGGGCTTGTAAACATACAGGAGACTTCAGTTAGCTGTGATTGAAGGTGATGAAGGAACTTCAAACAAGCTTATGCAAGAGCTAGAAAGGAGTTAAATTGCTGAATAAATGTGTTTTCTCTCTCTTTCTCTCTCTCTCTTTTTTTTTTTTTTTTTTTTTTTTTTTTTGGTGCTAAATAGACACACATTTAAAATTTGTGTTTATTNTGTGTGTGTTGATGAGTTTGAATTGTAGCTTCAGTTTCAAGGACTTTAATGATAACTGTCTGAGCATGGAGGATTTTCAGCACTGGGCAGACAGTTTGGTAGCACTGACTGTTTCGTGGTGAGGAGCTGCATCCAAGAGGGATGCTCCTCACCATGGGGATGTTGGGAGCACAGCAGAAAGCCTTCTGGGCTCAGATGTTACATGGTCAATGCAGGGATTAATGGGATGATAACACCTCAGTTTGTTGACTGATTTGTACCAATTTAAGAAAATAATTTGTTTGGGTGAAATTTCCCCACTAGATGTTTTGTATTCCCTGTGCAAGCAAACAATAACTTTGAATTGCAATAAGCAAGACAGATGGCTTAAACAATGTTGGGGAACAACACAGCAAAACCAGTCAATGAAATGCATCAGGAGAAAACTATAGCAACAACTGTAGCTGATTAGTTGGTTAAATTCCTGCTCATTAAGTAAATAGTTTCACAGGTAGATGGGAGAGGTATGGGAGGAGGGCAACAGAGAAAGACAGAAACACTTTTAAATAGAAAAAACATCAGACTAAGGATTTTTTTGTCTTTTTCCCTAGAGGCACAACCTGCTGGGTGTATGGTATGAAGATTCTCCTTGTCCCAAGGAAATGGTTCTGTCATTTTTAATGTACATATTTTTCAGCAACTGTGCTCTGTATCTGATATGGTAGTATGGTGTCAGAGTTTTTTTGCTGTATATTTATGGTATATGTTGTCAAAAATACACATTAAATTCTTTAAATGCACATTGAGCTATAAACAGCAAGCATGAAAACAGACTTTAGCTACTTGTTTAAGAGACAGACATCCATTTTTGTCTGCTGTTTCCAAGTGACAACTCTCTGGAAGCTGCGTGTCTTCCCTCAGCCCTCCTATCACACCCAGGAGCTGCTATTCATACCTGGCTGTCCTTCTATCAAAATAACCATTCCACCTCAGTTATCCTTTTTCAGAGAAAAGAGGCAGAAAATATTTCTTTGATGTTCCAGTTCCTCTTACGCATTGACAGTGGGATTTTCTTCTGTTCTCTTTCACAAAGATATTCTTCAGCTGTACAATCTCCTTGGTTGATTGCAGAGGTCTCGTATCAGTACAAGTGATTCCTGGATTCATTTAACCAGAAAAGTATCTTCAGTGCACACAGTTTTCATATATAATCCCTGTAACTGTCTTTTAGTCAGAAATCTATGTGTTAAGCTGCTTTCAAAATTATTTTTAAAAGAGTTCATTTTCCATAGTTGAACAATAGCTTGTCCTTGAACAAAACCCAAAATGCCCATGGCAAGGCAGCAGTGATGGAAAACCTGCACCTTGTCCTCATTTTCAGGCTTTAGCCTAAGCTTTTGGCTGGCATTCTGATTTAGAGCACCTCATTTTGACAGGTATTTTGGAGCATGCCCAGGAAAGAGCAGCACAAACAGCCAGAAAGTACGAACAGGAAAGCAGCCCAAAGACAGGCACAGAAATTGTGAATGCACTGAACGTGTTGTTGCATCTGGAGGGGAAAGGAAAATGAGACGTTTCAAAGGCTTAAGAGATTGATGCAGTGATGGCTGTGATGGGCGAGTGTTCCATGCCCATAGTGTCCATGACCAGGGGTGAGTGGCTCAGTGTTCCAAAGAGAGATGTAGCTCCATGCTGGGAAGCACATACCCTCCAGCAGCACACAGACAACATGTGGACAGCAGGATATGGTGACAGGGAGCAGGCTGGGGGTGGTGAGGTGCTGCTCAAACATGCGGTGCATTGGCACTGTTGCTGAGCAGCAAAATGGTAGTGCCTGCAAAAGATTACTGGGAGATCTTTTTAGTCTGTGCTGACTTAGAAAAGGCTGATAGGCTTTACCAGTCATTCTTGTCAGGCTCCTCCACTTACGTAGGAGTTAGAGAAAACACTCAGGGGCCTATAAATCAATAGTAGCTTGAAAGTTACTGGCAAAACTGGAAAATTTGGCTGCTTCTGGGAATAGCCAGGAGTTTAGTGGAAGGGGTAGGTTGAAATTTCTGCTCTTTCTGATTCGATGAGCTTCCCACTGCCTGTAAGAGTTTCCATGTCCAAGAACAGCAAAAGCATTCAGGAGTGGGACTGTCTGCCTCTTGTTTTGCAGTTTCCTAAAGGTCTTGGATCTATCCTGATTTGGAAAAACAAATGAAAAAAAAAAACGAAGAAATTTGTTGTGGCATAGGAAAGCTGCAAGCTGCTCTCTTCCCAAGTCCAATGCCGTGTCTTCTCTTAAAATAATTGTATCTTTTAAAACATATTTTGCCATGTATATTAACAAGACATGCTCTTTTTGTAGAACCATTTAAATTTGCTGTGAAAGTGCCTTCTGGAGACAGATTTCTACAACAGTTCTCAGCTTCCTCAAGTACCCCCAGAATGATTTTTTTTATTATTATTTTTCCTTTGTGGATATAAAGGGGTTTTTTTTTTTCATTTTCCCCCTCTGCCTCCCAATTCCTTCTCATGTACACATATACCCCAGGCTCATAAACACATGGGAAAATCTTCCCTTGCACTTCTGCTATCCCAGAGCATATTTCTGCCAAGCCAAATTTGTGCACTAACAGTAAAATCACAGAGGAATTTCTATCGAATACCCGAGCAAGTTTATGACAGCAGATGCGTATTTGTAGAGCAGACACCAGGGGAATGTGTGGATGGCTACGGGGCGCGGAGCCTGCCCTCTGCCTATGACGCACAGTTGGCTTTCCACATGATTTCCCTCTCACAGCCGAGAGACGTTGACTTTGGCAACATCATTAGTGATAGACCATATATCATGGTTAATCATATCTGCTGAAAGGCTATAAAGGCTTCTCATATCCCTCTCTTAAAAAAAAAAAAAAAAGATTAAAAAAAAAGATGTATTTTCTCATCCACATTATTTTTAACCATAGGTCTCCGGTGCATAGTCATTGAATATATTTTCAACCCTATTTAGCAGAGCTTCATATTCTTAAAGTGACGTATGTCTGAGGAGCTTAGTATTTGTATGGGGCCAAATTCAAATATACAGTTTTGCCTCTTCCTTTAAAGAAAACTTAATAATTAAGCTCAGATTGACACAGATCAAAACATTGGCAAAACTTGCTGGAAACAGTGACTCATTTTTTATTTCAATTAGCAGTTTCTCAGTTTTACATATAAACAGCGAAACTGTCAAAAATAATTATCACAGAGGGAGAAAAAAACCCCCTATTTTACTCCAAGGTAAGAAAAACAGGCTAAAACAATAGTTGTGTGTACTGATCAGGCCATCAACGAACCAAATTGAATCACAGAGCTTTTCCCTACTCTTGGCAGGAATCCTGTTGGTACTTATTTTTATGTTCTTTGAAATATTAATGTATTTATTTGTCTAACAACCTCTCTTTGCTGAGGAAAGCTTTCAGCTTACAAATCTTGCAAGAGCAGAAATTTTTTTATTTCTTTCTATAGTGAAGAAATAAAAGTGATGGGACTTTCAAAATTATCAGAGACATTTCATTAACTAATCACACTTTTAGCCTGAATTCTGCTTCCAAACATTCAATTTTAAAATCCTTTGTGTCTCTTTTTGGCAGTCATTGTGATTTTTCAGTTGGTTTAGGTTACTTTGCTTCTTTCCTGAAAAACTCAGATGAATCTGAACTAGTTATAAAATTGCAAATTCTTTTTGTTGCTCAAGAAAACACTGGCATAATGAATACAGGGGGAAGAAAGTTTCTTAAATATATGCTGAAATTTATCTCAAAATTGGCACGTTAACTTATCTCCTGCAGACAAGAACATTCCCCTGCTTCTTTACTTTTTGTTTCCTGCCCTGTGTTGTATGTTTCCCAGGACAAGTTTCAGGTTCACGAGTTTAAACTGAGATAAATAGTCCTCTCTAAATATTATTTCCAGTGTTTGCTAAGCCCATGTGGAATTTTTACTTCCCATACTTTGAGTAGTTTGTGTATTTATTTAATGCTATATCCTCCTTTTGCCGTAGAGAATTCAAGTAAGACCGAGTTTCCTGGGGCTGAGAAGAGAGGGTTGGGAAGAGTTAGTGCTCAGCTGCAGGCTCCAGCCTAGGCTGAGGTTTGAGGCCATGAATAATCTCCCCAGAGCTGCTGAGATCACTTGTGCTCCTGACGTGCGTGTCGCAGCTGACTCTGTGCGACCTTGTTTGACTCCAGAGCAAAGGAAACGATGCCTTGGTTGACCAGAGCTGTTTGTTTCTAATTCGTCTGCATTTACATACCCTCCATGTCTGCTTTCCATTAACATGCGAGATTTTCAGGAGGGATCTTTTCACAAACAGTTACCACTGGCCAAACTAAACTCCACTGGGCACAGTTGGAGACCATCAAGTGCTTTTGAAAAACTGCCTGTGTTTCTCCTCTCAGACCAATTCCCCGCAGAGCTTGTGTGCTGACATCCACTCGCAGCCCATATTCATGCTTCTCCCTTCCCCATCGGTGAGTTAAGGAAAAGGGAAAACCCACTTTGGTGCTGCCTTATGAGGCTCATAAGCCCGTGTTCGTTGGTTGTCCCTGGAGGTGTTTACTCAGATACTCAGCTCTTCGACGGGAAGAGCTCTCCTTGTCTCCTCTTGTCTATGGAAATTTCCTTCAGTTGGATGCTTTCGTGAGCAATTACAGCCTGTGTTATCTGAGCATAATAAAACTAAACGGCTTCCTGTCACCATAACCTCTGGTTAGTTTTATACTCGTAATTTTCCAAATCTCTGTATGGTGTCTCCTTTCTTGGCTTAATTTTGGAACTAATTCCCTCTCTTGATTTATTTTGCTATTATTTTGCCTGAGTTCAAACACCTCCTTCAAAATTTTCTTTTGTAATCCCTCCTTATACATTTTTCTTCCTCTCTTAACCTCTCTTTATTTTTCAAGGTGGAAAGGGCTTAAGCACTATTGTTCATTTTATTTCTTTAACTAGTAGCTTGCCATGTCTGGTTGAAGAAATAATTCTCTCTTAGAGTTACTACATGTCTTTTATATTTCCAACTATCAGTGCATTTTCAGGGAACCAGAGATTTATTTTATGGATAGAGCAGGAGG
Organism: Pomatostomus ruficeps; assembly: GCA_013400735.1. Taxonomy (NCBI): domain Eukaryota; kingdom Metazoa; phylum Chordata; class Aves; order Passeriformes; family Timaliidae; genus Pomatostomus; species Pomatostomus ruficeps. The sequence continues at coordinate 84,292 of VYZT01050748.1, read as the reverse complement.
CACAGGGAGTCCTGTTGCTGAGCAGGTGTGGTGGCAGATTAGTGAGGAAGCTATTGCTCAATTTAATTCTAGCAGCACTCCTCTCTGAACCATCAGCTATTATCTGTTTCTGCCCTTTCCAGCTCCACTCATGCTCACCTGTAAAGCAACATTAATATTTTTTTCTTAGACATGTAGGTAGTTCGGGAGCACAAAAAATGGATGAAACATTAGACCAATTGTATGATCAAAGGTAAAAGACCTTCAGAGATAAAGTTTCTTGCCTGCACACATGCATTTTTGGGACTAAGGCCCTGGCTGAATATCCTATTGCTTACTAGCAAATGTTTTGTCTCAATGTCAATGCCAGAATTTTAATTGCATTTCTCCCTGACATTAGATATGTAGTCTAAGAAATTGAGGTTGCACTGCAGCTGGAGGCTGACATGAGACTGAAGTGACACATCCTTTGCTGTGGAATATTTGTCTCCAGCTGTTCCTTCGTGGGGTGTGTTACGGAGACTGCACCTGTGCACGCTGGGGTAGCAGCAGCCCGGGAGGATTCCCTGCCATAACATTTGTCTGTGAAACACATACTTTCTCCCCGAGGAAATGGGCTTATGTCAACAAAAATGGAAACTTCAAAAAAATCTGTGCAGTGCTGGGAAAAGCTAAGCATCTTTGCTCTTAAATGTGTGGGGTGATTAATTTTGTGTGCCATATTCCTCACACACACATTCTTCTTCTTTTGCCAAAAGCTGAATGTAATTGGCAGGCTGTGAATGTCCATAGTTGCCAGACAGCTTAAAATTGAGATACTGTGAAATGCAAACAAATGGAAATGTTTCTCCCTTGTGTAAATATGCAAGAATTATTAAGCATTAAATAACACTTGCAAAGAGAATCGTTTGAGATGGTCAGAGACGAACCTGAGGTTTTTCTCCTGTACACACCTGGAGTAGGAGTCGAGTTAGAGTGGTCTGGACAAGAGGGTTCCGCTCTACAAACTGAATTTACACACCCTTTTTTGGTTAGTGATGCAGCAGCTTCCTAAAATAGCTGTAATAAGATATAATCCTTCACCCAGATACCCTCACATGAGAGTAAGAATAACTTATATTCATTTAACTTACATTTTTTCCAGATGGAAGTAAATCACACTGATCTGAAATACCATTTCTGTTGATGTAGATGCGTCCACAATGGGGAAGGTGAGGTTTAGCTAGGTAGGCAGAACACGAGCAGCTTGTATACACCAAGAAACACCAAGATGAGAGGAGACAGAGTGAGTCCTGCTGGTATTCTTACTGTCAGGGTATCTGTGGCCTGCCTCAGTGAAGGAAAATTCCTTGTATGCACCTTGCTTGTTCTCTCACTCCCTTTCTTGCTTGTTCTCTCACTCCCTTCCATTTTCTTTTTTTATATTCAGATACAGCTTAGCTACAACAGGACAAAGTGCAAAGGAGCTTCAGAAGCCCAGGCAATGGGGCGTCTGTTGTCACCTTCGCTGAAAGTCTGCCAGGTAAGACATGTTTTTTCTGAGCCTCCATTTACCTTCCTTCTTTGTCTATTCTCAGCTTTTTAGCTTACGAGATCTTCTGAACATGCGTAAGTCATAACCATGTGTCAGTAGAGTGCCCAAGAAACTAAAATGCTGGTTTTTGTAAAGGTGAGAGGGTAACACAGCTACAGGGTAAGTTAGAAAAAGAGGTGACCAAACTAAACTTGGCTGCAGCCTGAAAATAAAGAAAATTGTGCTTTTTAGAAGAACTGTGCCTACAGACTGAAAATATAAATCTTCTTTTACAAAAACACAATTGTACTGTTACCATTTTTTGTGAACACATCTGTTCAACATTTATATGTATCTTTTGTTATAGATCAAAATGTGTTTGAGTTATCTCTTCTGACCCACTTTATTTAACATTCAATTCTGTCAGACCCTTCAATGTGTAGTGTTCCCCAATACTGCCATTAAGTTGAATAATACAGGCATATGGTTTAATCCAAGCTGTCTCCAGCAGTTAGTCTCCTTCTGGAGAGTGTCCAGATGTTGCTTGAAAAGAGATGACTGGAAAAGAAATAAACAAATTCACTTGACGAATTGGCCAGTGTATCTCTTGTCTCAGCCATCTTCCACTTCAAAAAACTTGTTCAAATAAAATAATTGTTCTGGACACAGTAAGTAGAGTGGACTTTTTTCATCCCTGAAGCTCAAGGTTTTATATAAAGATGGTAAAACATAATTATCTCTGGCAAATAGAAGTGGAAACTGAGGCCCAGCCTTTGGGTTAAACTCAGTAGAAAAGCAAAGAGAAAAACCTAAAGAGTCTGGAATATTTGGGCTCCTTCAAATATGAGCAAAATTCCTTTCTATGTTACCCATCCTTTCTGCAAAACAAAATGTTTCTGCTCAGACTGCAAAAACATGGCTAAATTGTAGTGGTCACTCTGCAACTTTGGGCTATCAGGGAGGCAACAACAACTCTTTCCCACTGCAAGAGCAGTCCATGTGAGGGAAAAAACGGCTATTCATTTCTGCAAGGAAGGTGCTGCAGTATCACCACAAAGCCAAGGAGCTCAGTATTCCTGAAGTGGTTTTGTACAGTTATTTTTTAAGGTTCACTCTCCAGTTACATAACAACATATGCTTTCCCTATTTACAACATTAAAATAGACAGAGATTTTAAAAAAAGTACTCCCACTGCAAATGATACAGCACTGACGCTTACTACTGATACACCCATGTCTTTCACCTCCAAAGCCAGCTGCATGCTGCCTCAATCTGCCATGAAATGCCTGTAATCTCAGAGCCATAATGTAATAGCAATATGCAAGGAAACAAACCCAAATAAAAAGTGTCTGCTTGGCAATCAGAACCTGGATATTGTCCCTTAAAGGGTTGGTATGTCCCTGGATCTCCCTAGTGTTTCCAGTGGATATTTTGTGTTGGAATACAGAAATGTCCCAGCTAAGCCTGAAGGCACCTTGGAAGGTGTTCCAAAACACAAGGATTGTCAATAGCAGGGATCAGTCTATGCTGATGGCAGATGTTTTATGCTTGATCGTGGCTGGAAGGAAAATTTCCTACCCAGGAACTGTCAAGCATAAGATGTCTGCAGTGTATTAAGAGCTTTAGAAATAAAATACCAGGTTGTGATAGAGGTTTGCTTTATGTGAAGTTTCTCTCTCGTCAAAATAATTTTCAGGAAGAATTGTTTTTCCTTTTTTAACACCTGTTTTTGACATTTCTGATATAGAAAAGCTTTTTGTTGTAGTCAAAATGACTCTGTTATGAAATGTAGATGTAGGTAGGGTAAGAAAGAAGTTATAACTGATAGATTTGAGGGGTTCCTGCAAAGAATTCCTGCACATGAAATAAAAAAGTATGCCATAACACCTCTCAACCTTCCCATGTCATAAACAAATGTGGAAACAGAAAGGGCAAATTCTCAGCTGTGAACTGGGATTAAAACAAGCAGCAAAGCTTATCTCCTCTGAGCTCCACTTTGTGCCCCCCTGTCTTACCCAGCACCTCCACCACTGTGAGGATTTTAAACCAGTTGTCCATACCAAATCCTGAACTTGAAACCAACATGATGCTGAGGACATGAAGAGTTCTTCATTTTTGTGGATGATGGTTTTCAGAGAGAGCAGTGCCCTTTTGCACCTGTGCAGAGGTTTGGACAGCCACGGAAAGGCCCTGGTGATGAATTGGTGGACAGAGAGCAGGTGACAAGGTTGAAAATGTGTGACGGCTGTGATTTATCACTCAGGTATCAGCAATGCGGACGTGCCTCTGTGTGCTCGGATTCCCATCACACGTCTCCGAATATGCCTGTCTGAATCAAGGGCCTGCTCAAACCTTGGGCAACTGTCCTCAGCCACACATCCCAAACCCTCACACATTCACCTTCAACATTCACTGGGCACTGCTGCACTGGGCTGCAAAGCACTGCTCTTAAGAAATGAAGCCTGGAGAGAAATAAGTCTTCTATGTGATTATTTCATACTTTTTGGCTTCACTGATTCAGCCTAGCGCTGAACCTCTCCCTTCTCTCCCACTTCCCATTCGCCCCACGAGGCCTCCCTGACCTTGCAATCCACCCACAGTTTCCATGTTACTGTCAGCCTCCTTTCACTCGACTGATGAGAAATATGTGATTATTCAACACATCATAAAAACGGCCAGAGCAAATGAAGGAGAAATCTGGAAAGTATTTATAGAAAATCTGTAAACAATCATTGCAATCCAGCTATTCAAAGCTGTGCACACATTAGCTTATTAGCTGTAGAGCTGTCAGATTCTCTTGTTATTTCACCTTTCTTAAAAATTAAGGGCTGCTTTGTTACACTCACAGCCATTTTGTGTTTCAGAGACTGTTAGCAGAAACAAATTCTTTTTTGAGCTACAATAAGTGAGATTTTCTTTCCTTATGACTACACATAATTTCATTGACTTCAGAGGTTTGACAAGCACCAATTCACTGACGTTCCTTATGTGCTAAAAGGCTTCTTGAGGCAGCTTCAAGCACATGCATCTGATTGCTGTGTACAGCTCAACATCAGATTCAGATAAGCAGGAAGGAGGAGGTGAGAAAGAAAAAGCTGTGAAGCTCTTCCGGGAAACAGCACAATGCAATGGTGCAAAGTCTCCCTTTTCTCTGCAAGAGGCTGAGGTGTTTCTTACTCACCATAGCGTGGTTTAACCAGAGCGGGATGACTCCATCGAGGCTTTTGGGGTAAACCAGCTCCCGGTTGTAGGAATACAGTGTCCAAAACGATATCGACACAAACTGGAACCAAAATACAAAATGAAAGAAATTTAAAAATGGAAGACAAACATAACAGATAGGACTTGATTAGTGCTTTCATTTCTGAGAAGGCAAAACATCTCCATAGTTTTTTACATGAAAAATTATGACATTGCCAGATAAACTCACGTTATCTCACATTTCCTCTGAGATGCAGTGTTCTGTGTTGATGCTGAGAGAAAAAAAACCTGCTTTATAAACTGCCAACACCGACATTTTCTGTGGAATCCAAGAATAGCTGCTTCAGTTTTTTTCTCTCTCTCTTTCCCTCTTCCTTTGCAGATGCGATCTTTTGATGGTCAAGAAGTTCTCCTCAAGGGACTATCTGTCAAGCCTATGTTTTGCTCAGTAACAAAGTAAAAACAGATCTTGATAAGGTAGTTCACATAAACTTACCCTTACCTTCACAATTCATAAGCCTAATTCCTAAACTGCAGGTGAAAGCTGCACACTGTGGGCACCCATTTTTTTCTCTACAGAGCAGGAATTACAGTGGGACAACTTAACTGGAGGAAATGATCCCTGGTATCAGTTACTGATACCTGGAAGCTGATTTGCAATTTTTGGCTGGGCTTTGTGCTTGGGGTTGGAAATCAGGGGTGTGTGATGCTGAAAGAGTGAGACTGCGCCACTGTCCTGCGGGCATGGAGAGGGTGCCTGGGGGGATATGAGAACAGTGCTGTGCAGGGAAGATAATTAGCCAGGCTCTCTGACTGCATCCCTGGCAGAGCTCTTTTATCGAGCCAGCCAGCTGAGCTGCTTATGGACCATGTTTAAGCAGTGCTTCTCAGCCCTCTGAGATTCAGTGGTGGCTGCAGGCATCACTCACAGAGCACACCTATGTGTATAAATAACCCATCAGTTCCTCTCCAACCCACGGCATTTTGATAAACAGCATTGTCTGTGAGGGAGTAGGTGATCCATGATGAATCTGACGTAGGCTGTGACTATAATTATTTTTCCATGAATCTGTTTCTCTCCAGTGCTTATTTAAAGCTATTCTGGTGTCAAAGAAGGAGATGTGAGGTTTTGCTGCCTCTTAGGTACCCTCTCGTCCTCCTGGCCTGTGCTGCCCTTTAGAGAAAAGCCCTAAGTTGATAAATCCACAGCTATTTGGACCATGAGATTAACAGAGAGGTTACACCTCATTCGCCCTTTGGGGTCAATCTGTGTCCACTTGAGGACAGCAACCCTAATGTTTGTGCAAGAGGCTTTGCTTTCAACCACGACAGGCTCAGTGCTGTTTCTTCTTCTAAATGGTCTGTTGCCCTGACTTTGCAGTGTTCAGTGTTTTCTTGTTAGACTTTCTCTCTCATGGCCATGACTTGTTTTCTCTCTATTATCTATGTTTTCCTAAATTGTATCTGTGTTTACGAATTCCGGTATACCGGATGGAGAAATATGATTGACCAATACTTTGACCAAGTGGATTATAGGAGGTAGTGATTTCTACCTCCAATCCACGGTGATGTGTGAAAACATATAAATAAAGTCGGAGGGCTCTGCCCTCTCTCTTCCTGCTCTCTCTCCTGCTGCGTCTGTGTGTGTTCTTGTGTGGCTCTCCTTGAGGCCCTCGGCCTAGCAGGCCTGCCTGGGGAGTGCCATAATGGTCCAAATCCATTGCAAATTCAATGGTAAAAGAAAACCCTTAGTTCTTACCTATTTTATACACATTCTTTTGATACTATACACCCCTAATCATTTATGTAAATGCTATTTTCACATACAGAGACAAAGGGTACTTACTGTGGACACTGGGAAAGCCAGGACACTGAAAAGAAGGTCTCTGCTGGAAATTACGCACTTAGCACATCGCAGTTTCTTAATTAGTCTTAACACATCAGCCAGGAAGGACACCCCATAGAAGACAGCCTGCAAAAACTGAAGTAATTACACCTAATGAGGGAAAGTCATCCAGATTTCATTAGCATGTTCCTCAATGAAATCTGTTCTTGCTCTTCAGGGACCTGTTTTTTTCATGAGCTGCAAGCCTGCGTGAGGGAAATAGCTGTTGGCTAAATCTCTTTTACTAACCCAAACTGATTAAAAAAAGTTGGTTGGGAGATAACTTTAACAGCATCCCAGTTAATAGACTAAACAGAGATGTGTGATGTGATTCAGATGGCTGAAGTGAAGGGACATGCTGAAAGCCAGCTCTGCCACACTTTGTATGTTAATGGTTGACCACTGGATGTATCTGAGCAGGAGAGAACAAATTATGCCAGTACATGTTTCCTGTAAAGCAATTGCTAGATAGCTTTTCCCACCATTTAGCCAACGCATGTTCTTCTTTCTAGGGACTCACAGTGCAGTTGATCTCAGTCTCAAGTAGCTCAAAATGATCTAAAGTGAGAATTAGGTGCAGAAGTTACAAAACCAGAACCTCTTTGCTGAACTCAAAGGGATTCAAGAAAGGATTTCAAGTTCTTAGTAGCAAAGATCCAGACTTCACCAAGTAAAACGGAAGTTTTATTTAAGTTTAAATGAAACTATTTATAACTGAGGTATTTTAGGGTTGGGAGGTTGCATTTTGGTTTGAGGTTTTTTTCTTTCTTTCTTTAAATCATTTATAGGTAGTGAGGGTGGGATTTTTGGGGGAGGGCTCTAGGAGGATTTGGTAAAGAATTAGGTAAGTGCACAGTGACAAAACAGAGTTCTCCAAATTATATGTGAAAATGTCATATTATTGTGGTTTAAGCCAATATTGCTTTTCTAATTGCTCCATTTTCACTCCTAACACTACAGAGCAGAACAAGATGAACCAGATTTGTCAGAGGCAGAATAGAACCTTGCAGAAAAATACTTCTCCCACTGTCTTGCATTTAGCACCGAGTCAGTTCAGTTCACTTAATGCATGGGGTGACCTCTTCTTTTTAAGGCTAGGTTGTCCCAGAGTGATGCAATATGGGAAATGCAGCCTACTGCAAACACTGGGTCAGCTAGTGATGCTTAAATGGAAAGAGGGCTACAGCTTTCAGGATGAGATCTCTTTTGCCATGATCTTACTCTGAATCAGATATTTATTCCAAGCAAAGTCTCTGAAGTTGTGGCTGGTTACTTCATCAGTTCCTGAAGAAGCTGAAAAGGGTGGTGCTTGGGAGGGGACAGGATTAGTGCAATGTTTTTCCATCAAAAATTCCTTTATTATCAAAATACATGAGGGAAGGAGGAGACTATGACTTCACCATGCCTGTTGTCAAAAAAGGGCTTCTGCAAGCTTTAGTTTCCAGAGACTGAGTCTTCCTGGGCAACAAAATGACCATAGTTTGCGGTTATCTGCAACCATCTCCAAACATTTTGTTTCTTCCCAGCACAGGGAAAAGATACACTCTTCCTTCCCCATCCTTTCCACAGTCCAGAGTCATGACAGTAGGTACCACTGTTGGATTGTGCCCCTCCCTGTGCAGACCCACAGCAGTGGGGTAGGTAGGTGCTGACACAGGCTGGTCAACTGGCCCACGGTCACTCAGGACCAGGCATCAGAGGTCATGCATCACCCAGTTCAGCTGCAAAGCCCCATCTTTCCTATCAAGGCTTAGGGTGAACAGACACATTTTTACATAAAAAACCCCCAACCAGCTTCATCAGAACCCACACATGTTTTCGTTCAATTCTGAGGCACCAAAGCAACTCTTTTAAATTTGATTTTTCCCTCCCCATTATCACAATTAGCAGGCACTATTTCAGTCCGTAGGGATTCAGCCCTCCAAGTCATGGGTCTAGTCCAGGGAAGTATATGCTGGGGTTCAGTGTGTACTTCAACACAAACACATGTTCAGCCCAAATGTCTGTCCCAATCCTTGGCCTCACCAGGACACCAATAACGAGTCCTCGATGAGCTAAGAAAAGCCTGGTAATAAACAGAAGCTCTTGTTACACCCTGTAGAGTCAGCAGCAACTTTCTGTAAAAGGCATGAAAAATGAACATGAGGGTGGTGACAGTCCAGTGACACATGGTGACTAATTGCCAATAAAGCAATTAGGGAGAGGCCTGGTTCCCAGAGGATGGGGCTATTATTATCTTGTTCATGGTCAGCCTTGCATTATTCATGGGACAGGGATAGGCTGCTTCTTTCCCCACTTCAAAATTAACTAAAACAAACACTTCTGAAAAGAAACAGTCCCAAAACAGCCACATTCTCAGTCTGGTAAATATTCTGTTATACACAGGGGAGGACAATGTTATCTTCTGTATGGAAAATGCTTATCTGAATGTGTAACCTGACCCATTTCTCTGGCTAAACATGGAGAAGAACAACTCCTGAAGAAATCTGAACTCAGTCTCAGGAGCTTGGATTTGTGCTGCTATAGCTCTACCATTGTTTGGTACCGTAGTTTCAAAGGTGTTTCAGACACTTTAGTGATCACCCTGTATTTCCAAAAGCAATCGAAGATTACACAAGTAATTTTCAAGCCAGAAAACTGAACTTAGCTAGGATCATCCCTAGTACTGCTCAGTCTGGCATTGTGCACCCCCAGTAGATTAAAATCCAAGCTCCAAACCCACTGGGTTATTGTTGTAAGAAAGGTGCATCCAAATCTTACAGCCCTCCACTAAAGGGAAAATGTTGACATTAGCAAAAAAAAAAAAATACACGAAAACATCAAATTATTCCAGATGTCCTGTGAATTTCCCAAGGAGAAGTGCTGGCGCTCACAAATCCATTGCAGGCGCTCATGGAATATAAATCCACTGGCTGTAAATAGAAAGGATTCCCTAAAGTGTTCCCACACGAACAGAAGGAAGACTGGAAGCATTCAGAAAGCTAATGATTAACCCAAAGAGGAGAATATGGATATGATTATCCCTGTTGGAGAGAGGCTGTTTTCCCCTCTAGACCCTGCAGAGTTCCATGGTGCTGGGTGCTGTAGAAACATTTAATTTGGCCAGATCAATTTTCCAAACTGGGACTCATAGCCACAAAGACAAACTTCAATTTTTATCTGGTGCAGTGATCAAAAGGGTGTTTCTGTTTAACTAACCTGACATGATTTACTTTTGTGTATAAGACCTTGCCATATGTGTATATTGAAATCTCCAACTAGTACAAATAAATTGGGCTCCAAGCTCTGCCCTTAAGGGAGGGATAAATCCAATATTCTGAGCAAGTTATTAGACATAAAAGTCAACATTTAGTGTAGACACACACATCCATTCACATGATAGTGTCCTGGAAAATATCTTTACTAAATACTGGGCCTATTCTGAAATAAATACAAAGCAGCTTTCAGGACAATTGAAAAGTATTTCCATTATGAAAGACAAAAGTGTAAGGAATAAATTGGGGCAGAAATGCAATTAATAGTTTTTAAAGGTGCAGCGTGCTCATTATGCAGTGATTTACTAATGGATTTATAGCAGTGAGTAGATTTTTATGAGCTCAGATATTTCAGGCAATGAATGATTCTGCTTGAACTGTTTTGTGTCACAGATTAATGAAATGAATACAAAATTGTTTTTATCTGTCATTTCTGCTTCTTCTACAATCAGTCAATGAACCTCTTTGATACAAAAGCCACTTATCTTTTTTTTCTGCCTACAAAAACATTTCCTTTCTGAATCTCGATTGCTATGATCATTAAGAAGATGAATCTGAAGCAATGTCAGAGCTGTAGCTCTCTTGGGAGAGCCACATGATTAGCAAGGAAATGAATGAGGTGCTAAAAGAGGGTCATATCTAGAAGGAATTCTTCCAGCATCTCTCTAGCAAAACTAGGAGACAAGCAGCATTTCCATCCCCAGAAAATGTCACTTTTCCCAGTATTTCCATTTCAGATCACAGTGAGGTGGCCAGAGCAGCTTTCCACAGAAAGCAATTTTTAAATGCAATTCCAAAGAGATAAGAGAAATTTTGGAGGCAAAATTTCCAAGTGAGTCAGACAGCCTGTGCCAGAAGCCAGGCAATCCCAGTCTGGCAGGACACAGGTCGAAGAGCTGGACAAAGGCTGTCTCTGTGTTCCTGGCTCTGGGGAAGCCTCCAAGGCACTGCCCAGGCCTGTCCAGTGCAGCAGATCCACTGAACCAGAGCAACCCAGTGTAAAGGTTTTGCCTGCTCTTCTTCCCCATGACCATACCTCCCAATATCCTGAGGTGTTTTCTGGGACTGTGTCCAGACTGACAGAAATTCAATGCATTGGATGTGCACCCAATGGACATGTGGAGTTGACAGGCACCTCTTGTTCCTCAATGTCCCTCAGCAACAACAGGTAGTAGCTTAATGCCAAACCATGGGATGAGTCTTTTAGGTCCTGTGGAGCCCCACAGAGAGCATCACAGCATGTGGGACTTGTCTTCTCACCCTCTTCCTCTCTTATAGAGCAGCTGAACAACATTTGCCACCTTTTTGCCGCTGCTTTACCAAAAAAAGCTACCCAGTTCAGCAGGAGAAGGGGCAGTGACAGTATTTTTTCCTTAATCCCCTTTAATTTCTTGGCAATCTTTTCTTGAAATAAATATATCTCTGAAGAAAAAGATGATACCATCCATGAAGGAATAATTTTGCACCCATTACCACATTTTCTGCATGAGAGGTAGGCAATATCTTCAGCCCAAACCATTTCCCTGTTGGCTGGCAGCTCCATTTTAACATTGGGATCAGATCAATGAGTGGCTAAAAGTTGGGAGACAAAGGACTGGGGAAGTGGAGCAAGAGCCCGCACTCATGGAGATTTAATAAGACCTGAGCTGTTCAGCAGATCGGTAAATGAGCTGGCAAAGGGAGCAAATACTGAGGTGGTATACTTTTGTGAATCTGTTGGGTTTTTTTATCCCTGTCAAAGCAAAGCCTGATTGTAAAATTGCCAAAGAATGTCAGGATATTGAGTGGCTGAGAGATCAGATAGTAAGTAAAAATCAGTGTTGATAAGTGCAATGTAAAGCATTTCAGACAACATAAAAAAGCAGCTTCAATTATTTCTTTTTCAACAGTGGGTTCTATATTAGCTATCACCATCCAGTAAAGAAATGTTGGACTCTCTCAACTTGCTGTCTCCTTGCCTACCAGTGATCAAAAAAGACAATTAGAAAGTTAAGAGTTGCCTAGAAGAATTAAACAACAAACAAGGAAATACCTTCAGGCCACTGTATAAATCCATATATGCTCATAACTTGACCACAGCAGCCTGTCCCACCTACCCCCGCCTGAAACTTGAAAAACTGCTGCAAAGGGCGACATGGATGCTTTAATGAGAGGCAACCCTTTGTGAAGAGAAATTAAAAGGGCTCAGAATTCCAGCTTGCAGAAAAGAGTAACTGAGAGGATAATCTAATGTCACTCTAATGAGTGGCGAAGAAAATGTACACAGGGATGGATGATTAGATTACAACACAGAAATAATGAGGCATCCAGTTCAGTTGTCAAGGAAGCAGGTTTGCACCAAGAAAATGAACTGCTCTTTCACACAAGACACACTTGCCTTGTGGCACACTGGATAGGGAAAATACCAGAAGTATGAACAGGCATGTTTTTCCTTCAGATAGATGATAGGAAGGCTTTGAATGGGTATGAGCTACCTTAGCCTGGATTTAGTTTTTGGCTGGGTTAGTCAGTATGCTAGTGGGACAGTAGAGCCATGAAAACTTCATTTCATGCTTGTTCATGCTTTTGCCTTGTGCAGCCTTTCCCTGACCAGCCACTGCTAGTGACCAAGGGAGGTTGGATGATAATTTCAGTGAGTATTTCTTCATCCCAAAATACTGGGAGGTTGGTTACTTGCTTTGCCCTTTTGATCTCATGCATTAGAGCTGGGTGGTGAATCTCATTATAATGGTGCCAGGGGACAGGGGCGGAGATGCTGTTTTGCCTGAAATTATGGGTGGTATTTTGGTGGGGTCAGTTATCCCCCAAAATGGCTATACTGATACACAGACAACATTGCCATTAGCACTACAAATGCCACCCCAGCTGCAGTGATATATGTGTGTCCTCATGCTTTCACAGGTGGCTTGGTCACTGAGGTGAGCGCTGGGGCTCCTGGAATTCCCAGGATTGTTGTGGCCACTTAACTTGCCATTCACTGCCTCTTGGTTGCAAATGTTTCACAGAGTCACAGAAGGCTGAGGATGGAAGACAACCAAATTCCCCACCTCCCTGGGGGTCTCCAAAAGCCCCATTTGGAGCTGGGGAGCCTTTGGGCTTCCACTGAACTCCAGCATAAGGTGTCTCCTTCTGAAGGGTGAAAGTAGAGACAAAAGTGCCCGGACCAGACCTCCCACTGGTATTTAACTGTGATGGTCACACAGAATGGATGAAAGGCTACATAGGTCCTACAGTCATCCTTCAAATTAGCAAGTGTCCCTGAAATTTTTCCCTTGTAGGAAACCTCTGCACAAGCCTGGTCTTTCCACCTCACCACCACTACTTCCCCGAGCTGCTGATGAATGCCTTGGACTCTGTACAAGCCTTCTCCCCTGCATATCTCATGTGCTTTCACTTTGATTTCTATCCTGTGAAATGCTGGCACATTAGAAGAACCAGAACACATTACACTCTCTCTTCTTCTGTGTGCTTTTAGGAAATGTACAACCAGTTGAAAGCACTGCTAAAACTCATGTAATAATGTCACAAGCGCCTCTCTCCACAGGCTGGAACTTCTTTTCCTCGTGTTCTCAACTGATTGTCAAATGAAGCAGGTACTCTGAATGGCTAAATTAGTCGGTGCTCTGCTTTGTTTTACCTTTCCTGTAATTTAGAGGACATAAAAGCCTATTAAAAAATTGAAGTAAAATTCCAAGCAGTGTTGAAATGTATTTAATTAAAGGTTAGAAAACAGCCACCAAACTTGTATGTGTCCTGGCTGCACATACCCCCACTTTTCTGTCCTCCTCACTGACAATTTCTCTTTTACAAGGAGGCAACTAGCTTCAAAGTACTTTCTGAACACCAAGCACCTCACCCATCAATATTCTTTCTGCATGAAACCTGTGAATACATTTCGCAGCACAAGCACGGATCCCTCCTTAGTTTCCTTTGGGGTATAAACTGCCAAAGGAAGCAGTTTAACAGCAGCAAATACACCAGCTGCATATGTCTTGAGGCGCAGATGGCAGACAAACAAATAGACATATTGGTATCACTGTACAACACGATTTGCTTACCAGATTGAGGACTGTCAAATATTTCCACTGCCCACCGTAAAGGAACACTTCAGATGGCCGCTCTTCTGTTTTTACGTGTGTGATGGAATAGGCAACGAAAAAATACCAGACGAAAGCAAGGCAGTGGTACGTGGCGAGAGTAGAGATTTCCATGCTTTAGCCAAGAGCAACTGACAACTGGTCCTAAAGCAGCTTTTCTCTTAAGGTGCTCAGTGCATGGGATAAGGCAAGGCAGGAGGGTTTACTTCGGAGCAGTCTCAGGACACGATGCCACTTTGCTCTTGTCAAAAGCAAAAACCACAAGGCTGTGAACTTTGCTTCTGTTTGTTTCCCTTTTCACTGTACAGACAGGCTGGGGGGCAGGGGGGATGAGAAGAATAGGCTTACTCCCTGGATTTAAATGCCTTGCTCAAGATTAACAAAGATTAGTTGCGGAGTTACATAAGTTTTGGGTTGGGTTATTTTTTTGCAAAAGTGGGGGAAGTTTTGCTGCTGATTTTGTGTAACAGGCTGTTATGTGTTGGGTAGAGAGTGAAAACAAGTGGCATTTTCCTCACTTGTAGTTGTGTGTGCAGCTATGTCTCTAGCTCAGTTTGGGAAGCCTCTGTGACTGTTTTTGCCTTGTGCCAAAGAAAGAAGTGGGAAATTTAATGGTCTGTGAAAGAAAAACCTAGCTGATTTGTGGATAGGCTATGGAGGTGGCAAGGAAGCTGACAGGACTCATAGGCAAAGGTCCTTGGGGTTGAAAATCTGTGGCTGTTAACATTTTTTTGTGGGAAAAGGCTCTGCCACCTTTACACTGCTCCCCACAGCTGGAATTCATCACAGCTGTGCATGGCAGGCTGGACAAACCCTGAGTCACTCTGAAGCTCTGGCAGGGATGGAGATACAGGGCAAAGACCTAGGGTGACAAACAGGAAGTGCTGAGCAGCCTGTCTTGCCTCTCTGCTGCTTTATTTGCTGCCATTCAGACAGCCCCTCCTCCCTGGCACAACATCATCACATCATCAGGGCTGAGAAGAAGAGAAGAATCAATACAAAATGACCCCAAAATGAAGCAAACAAAAAAATTCCCAAGGAAATGGTTGTTTTTCCCTCTCCTCCTGCCTCACCAAGCAGCCAAAATTAGCACTGGAAAACACACAGCATTTCCTAGAGTCTCCATAATTGCTATGCTCTCAGCAGTAATTGCCACCTGAGTGTTTCATGGGGGCCTTGATGGGGAGAAGCTATCATGCCCCAGCCCACAGCTGGACCTTCCCCATGCAGGATGAGGAGGTGGGATGCTCTTCCCACCCCTGCAGAGGTTGTCTCATGAGTAGGGCTCAGCTTTGGCCAAATAGATTGCATTAAGTGATCTCTTCTCCCCCACCTCCCCCTTCTAACTGGCCTACAGGCAGCATTGAGCAATCTGCTGTGTTTTGGTTTGGTTTGTTTTTATCTGGCTTTTTTGCCTGCTCCTACTGGATGCAAGGCTCCATGTGGGATAATTTCCTATGAACTTGGACAGCAATGTGCATGCATGTTGGGAAACAGACCTTGTGCTAAGGCACTTCAGTATTCTCCTGTGTTTCATTGACTTCTCCCCTAATTCAGATTGCCCACATCCAGATCCCCCAGGCATTCCAGCCACCACAATTGCAGTGAATTATTGCTGCCTCACTTAGGAAAAATAAAGATGTAGGGCCTTCTGTGGTTGTTTGAGGTTGGAGGAGAAAACCCCTGCCAGGAAAAAAAAAAAAAAAGAAGGAAAAAGAGAAGGAAAGAAAAAGAGATGGGATTATGTTTTTTGTACTCTGACAATGTCACCAGTCTTTTCATAGAATCACAGAATCATAGAATTATTTGGGTTGGAAGAGACCTTAAAGATAATCTAGTTCCAGCTCCCCTGTCATGGGAAGGGACATCTTCCACTAGACCAGGTTGCTCAAAGCCTTGTCCAACCTGGCCTTGAACACTTGAAGAGATGGGGCACCCACAACTTCTCTGGGCAGCCTGTCCCAGTGCCTCACCACCTGTGAAGAATTTATCCCTAATATCTAAGTTAAACCCACCCTCTGCCAGTTTAAAGCCACTGCCCCCTGTCCTGCCACTACATGCCCTTGTAAAAAATCCCTCTCCATCTCTCTTGCAGAACCCCCTTTAGGCACTGTAAGGTGCTCTAAGGTCTCCCTGGAGCCTTCTCATCTCCAGGCTGAACAGCCCCAGCTCTCTCAGCCTGTCTGCATAGGAGAGGTGCTCCAGCCCTCTGAGCATCTTTGTGGCCTCCTCTGGACTTGCTCCAACAGCTCCATGTCCTTCTTATGTTGGGAGGCTCAGAGCTGGATGGGATCACTCCAGGTGGATGGAGGGTGGCACAGGGGGGCAGAATAATTTCCCTTGACCTGCTGGTCACGCTGCTTTGGATGCAGTCCACGCTGCTTTGGCTTTCTGGGCTGTAAATGAACATTACCAGGCCACGCTGAGTTTCTTGTTAACATCCCCCAAACCTTCTCCTCAGGGCCGCTCTCAATCTACTCTCCCCCAGCCCATATTTGTGCTTGGGATTGCCCTGACCCAGGTGTAGGGCCTTGCTCTTGGCCTTGTTGAACTCCATGAGGTTCACACAGGCCCCCCTCTCCAGCCTGTCAAGGTCCCTCTGCATGCCATCCCTTCCCTCCAGTGTGCTGACTGCACCACACAGCTTGGTGTCACCAGCAAACCTGCTTAGGGTTCCCTTGATCCCACTGTCCATGTCACTGATAGAGAGGTTAAGCCGCACTGGTCCTGATACCAACCCTTTAGGAATGCCACTTTCACTGCTTTCCACTTGAACATTGAGCAGTTGACCACAACTCTTTCAAGTGCAACCATCCAGTCAATTCCATATCCACTGAATGGTGCATCTGTCAGATTTGTGTCTCTCTAATTTAGAGTCAAGGATGTCATGTGGGACAGTGTCAAATGCTTTGCTCATGTCCTAGGAAATCTAGCAGAAAAGGGTTTTTATTTGCCTTTACAGAATTTCTGGGTAGGGGCAGAGCTGTTATGAGCTGCTCCTCCTTGTCTAGACTCATCCCTGTGACAAAAGGCAGGAAGAGAAGAGGACTATGGCATGGAAGGGTCCTTTTTATTAATAGTTTGCACACCAAAGGCACCAGGCAGTCAGCTCTTTTAACAAGTAATCTTCACACCAGTCTATCTGAGGCTGAATGCAACTTAAAAAATGGGAAGGCTGAGCATTCTGCTCAGTAGGTGCCTGAATGCATGCAAATGAATGTAAATGTATGCAAAATGGCAAGGTATGTTTTTTCTTTTCTGGAGGATTTTGGCCAGTATGGCTGGGAAGGTGTCAAGTGCGGTGACAGTTTTCTGATGTGGACATCTGTCCCTCAGACTGAGACCATCTGCTTTGTTTTCCCATATACAAGAAGGAAGATACATTCGCTTTAGTCTAGCTAAGGGATGAAATTTGGATGCAGAAACATTGCAAAGAAAGCATGAGCACCAAATAGGATCTGAAATCCAACACTCCACACTTCATGGAGTCTTTCTTATTTCACAGCCACCATGATGTAGCAAGCAAATACCCGGGAAAGGTCATATCTTATGTCATCTCTCCGTTGATATGGACATCTACCGAAGGTTCAGTGGAATAGGAGATTGAGCCCAAGTCTTTTTGCAGTGAGTAGAAAAAGGAAGAATGAGCACACTGGGGTGCAGCAGATGTGCTGCTACAGATCTAGTGGGACTGTTTAGGGAAACACCATTTTCCATCTGCTTGGTACCACACCCCAGCTCACATCTGCTTTTCCCCTGGAGCTGAGCCACATTCACACACTCTGACAATGCTCCCAATCCACTTCAGGGGCTCATCTGATTTGTGCAGCAATAGCTGACTTTGTGCTGAAGCAAACTGGGAGCTCCCAGTTAGTTCATTAATGTGGTTCAGCTGAAGGATAGAACAAGTTACTGGAGCTGTAAATCAACTTTTGTACACAAAATGTCCTCTGATCATGCCCAGTTCTATGGGAGTGACTTAGGCCAGCTTGCTTGGCTGCACTGAAATGGGTTTGACTCACTCATGTTATTAGTATGGTTCAGGTACAGAGGTGAGAGCAAACAGTGTAAAGTGGCAATATCGTACATGATCTTGTGTCCTCATTGATGGGCACAGCATTTCCAGGCCATCAAGCAGTCCCCAGTTAAGTCCATCATTACCATGTAGTGTTTAATTACCACCTCAAGCTGTCGCTAATGAAGCAGCTGATAGAAACAAATATTCTTGCTTCCTCACTTAAACAATTTGTTTAGAGACCAGATAGATGCCTTTCAAATATTCTTCAATATTTTTGCACTGACAAGGTTTCCTCTCTGCCAGGGCAGCATCCAGTGATGGCAAAACAAGCAGAGCAAGGCAGGAAATTACTGTCAGGTGGCAGCAGTTAGGATCAAGTGGTAGGAACAGATTCAAAGCCATGCAAAAGCCTAGGAAAGGTTTGGGGACTTAAAAAACCACCTTTCCTTGTGCTTAGCTCCCTTTTCTAGGCACCATCTAAGAATAAGGGACTGGTACAGAATGAGGTCTTGCTTCTGCCAGTGTGATTTTTATCAGGTGAAAAAACCACAAGGAGCTGGGAAAGTACATTTTTCTTCTAGTGTTTTTGATGCATGTTTCTGTCCTTGAAGTAGTTCTGCTGTTTCACGTGTAGATTTCCTACTTTGGTTCTTTTTAATTTACTGCGGTTGTCAGCTGGCTTGCATTAGGGGCAGCATCCCTGAAAGAGGGGCCGGGGGCTGCTCTTGTGCAGCATCCTCTGTGTGGAATGTGAGCGTGTCCAGGGGCTCTGCCTCCCTGTGTTCTGGCTCAGTTGCAGGTGGTGCCGGGGTCTGTGTGGAAGATGTGTTTTCTGACAAGCATTATCTGAGAAAGCTTTTTAGCATGTAGTGTGAGGCTGCCTGAGCTCTATGTCCCCAGGGACATCTGTAATAACAATTCAGTCTATGACAGTCCCAATGTATGAAACGAAACATAATTGACAAAATTGCAAGCTTGGCATAGTCTGCTCCAGGCATCCTCAAATCCTGAGGCAAACTCTGCTAAATCATGCGGTTGGTGTAATTCGTAAGACTTAATTCTCTCTGGTTTTATTTGTCTTGGGCTTTGGTAGCTTCTGGAGGTTTGAGTGTTCCAACTTTTCTTTGCAGCTGTGTGAGCAACAAGTGTAAAAACACTTTAACTTCTAATAAAAGCTGAGGGCTTTGCCCAGCAATGCAGCAATGATAGCAGCAAGTACCGAAAATTCATTCAAAGTAACCCAAAAGATTTTACTACAAGTCTGAGAACAGGCAATGCTGTAACATCTACCTAATGTGTGTGGCAAGCAGGAAAATTATACAGTTCTAAGACAGCTTATGCATCCTCCAGCATGCACTGCTCCTCTCTATCTTGTGTAAGATTTAATATTTTTTAATACATATTTTTAAGGAGAAGGCAGGAAGTGGCTTACCTCATCTTGATATTTTTGTTCTGAATTGAATTAAAAAGTTTTTCCAAAATGCCAAAATTCAGAGGGATTTCTCAGTCTCAAAGGGATGACTTGTGTACAAGCAAAAATTGGATTCAGTAGTTGGAAGTATTTGCTTAGATTTCAGAGTTTCTCCTTCTCATTTAGTTGGCTTTTAAACTGTGTGTTTGTTCAGACTACTAAATGAAATGTCACTTTGATCCAAGCCCAAAACTTCCTGTGTAACAATGATTTGGCATTTCTGACTCTTTTAAATGAATGAAAATTATGACATTAATCAAAACAAAACCTTTTCAGCTAACAACTTGGATTCTAAAAGTAGATATGTTGAAATTAAGAAACATTTGATCAGAAAAATGCTTGCGTATCTCATTGTCTCCTACTCATAAGGGAAATTAGTAATTGTTTACCTTACCACCAAACGCCAAGAGTGTGCTCTCTCTTGGCAAGGTGAATATTGCTTAGAAATAAAAGGCATGTTTTTCTCTTATTTTCAACAGCTTCCAAGAACTTATATACTTTTTTAAGAGATCTATAAGCTGCTTCCTGATTTTACTTTCCCCTTTTTTGTCAGAGAGGCAAAATTAATATTTGACTATTTAGAAATATTGTGCACAAACAACCTGAAGTTCAGAGTGAAAGAAACACACCACAGCATACTAGGGAAAAATTCCAGGGTATTTATTCAACATACACAAAGTATAACTGGTTCTCAGACTCTGTCCTTCTAGATAATTGCATTGGGCAAGCTGAGATATGCATTTATGTTAATTTTTTTTTTTTTGCTTTGCTCTTTCTAGAGGGGCTCAAGATTGTACCAACTGGTCTTGTAACTAGATGTGTGTTTGATAACATACTGCATATAAAAATGTTTCAGTTTTGTGTGGGGTTTCTTCACCTCACACTGAAACTCAGGAACTTCTAGGGCAACAAAATAGAACTCTATAACAGAGGAGTTTCATAAAGATTTATCACACAGTGAGCACCTTGCTGGACTGAAGGGATAATAATTGCAGGTACCAGAGTAGAAAAACCACAGAAGTCACTTTTTCATTACTAAGGAGACCTTAATAACAGTTTTTTTTCCACTTCCTTTTCAGAAGGATCTAGCACATGTTACTCTTGATGTGGTCTATTTATAACCCAGTAAGTAATTATTCCACATACAAGGCAATAGAGATCCAGTGACTAGTGGAGTCAGTGCTTGCTGAATGGGTGTCATTTATGAGCAAATTTATCTTAGATAACATTAGATTATGTATTAGATAATAAGATAAAGTCCTATCTATAGTCTGTATTAGTATAGTACCTAAATCTGCTGTCACAACCTTTGGTACTTAGATTGCAACAAATGCAGGGCAGAGTGTGGAATTGCTTATCCCTACCATGTGCATGGAGAAGTGCAACCCAAAGCAGTGAAATGATGTTCAGGTCACATAGAAAGCTTCTGCTGAAATGTAAATTAATGACTATTCTCATTAAGTCCTGATAACCTCTGAAGCATGTTGGAGGAAAGGACATAATTCTGCAAGAGATGTTGAAGAGGTGTTGGTTACCTTCCCACCACTGTTATCATTTTGATGGATGACTCAGTGTGTTATAAAAACATGTCTGAATGCCAAGATGTTCCTGAACCCCTCCACATGCTGGGGACCTTGCAAGTTGACTGGAGCAGAAAGTACAAGGATCTCCTCTTCCTGGGGACACCAATATCCTTTGTACACCAAACCCAAGTCCAGTTCCTGCTCACTACCAGACACTGAAGAACAAAGCAAACTTTTCAGTCCATCAAAGACAGGATAAAACAGAGGTTGCAATGTTTTAATGGTGCTAACAACCTGTTAACAGAATAATGACGTTCCAATCAGTGGGTTGGTCTGACTGCTGTTCTAGCAATGGGGACAGAGAGTGGTTTTCACAAAAAATATCGGCAGTGTCTGACACAGTTTGTGGCTCTGAACCTCACTTGTGTACTGAGCACTCAGCTGCTAGTAGGCCCTTGCTGGAGCAGGGGTTACTCAGAGGGGTATTCTGGCTCAGGCACAGCCTAAAACCCCTGCTCAGTTTTTCAGGGAGGCATTGCCATGGCAATCAGACTCTAGCTGGGCACTGTCAGCAGGCAAGTGTCGGGTTTACCTCAGTGCTGCCTTTCATGTCCCCCTTCTCGAACACAAAAGAAAATCCTGCAGTGGAAGCTGTGTGTGATACCAGTGATATCTCAGTGTCTTGGCTGTTGTTCTTCACCAGCAGTGTATGAGTACTCCTGCCACTGTGAAGAGCTGGCAAGAGCCCCCTATTATTCAGATCCTTTGCCCTGGGAAGTTCCCTCTGAATGTTCTTGCCTCTGGTGAAGATGGGATGGGGAAAGAGCAAGCCCTGCCCTGCTTCCCCAAGCTGAAGTAGCCAGCTGCCTCCTCTTCATTTCTTCTTATCCCGATCATCAGGACCAACCCCCACATGAAGATGTTTCCAACACCACAACCTTCGTGAGGAGGTCAATCCACTTCTCCCAGCCTCCTCTTAGTTGTCACATATATCCAGGCTCACTGTAATTCCTAATTTGAACAGGTCTTCCGCCCTGGGTGGCTTTTCCTACCTCCTCAAAGTGCTGTGGTGATGTGTATTACCCAAAGAGCTATGCCAGGCATGCCCAAGTTCTGGCCCACAGAACTGTGCTTCAGCAGTGCTGCATGTGTCGGAGATGGCAGTACAAGCACTTTCTGTCTGCTTCTGAGCCTCTCTCTCACCTTGCAGGCTGTCCTTGGGGCACAGCTTGAGCTTGCCCTCTGCAGGGGAGCCAGAGGCAATGTGAAGCCCTGTGCTTCCAGTAGCAGCTGTGGCTTACCTTTGCATCTGCAGCCAGGCCCTCTTTATTTGATTTAGGGTGTCACAATTTCATGGACTGGGTTGATTTAGTGGTGGCTTCTCACAGTGCATTTTGCCATAGCTGTTTACAAGACTGGCTGCCTCCTGTAACAAAATGTTATCCTTCTGAAGTTATCCTGTGTAGAAATGAACTTGAGTGAGTGAAAGAGGGAGAAAAATAAAAGACAAAAAAATCAACATAAAATCCACTTTTTCATCCACCTAAAGTTTCCTTCTGCCACTGTCAGTTCCATTATATGATGCACATTGGCACTTTTCCTTTCCTTACAGCTATTTTCAGTGCTGAGAAGTGCCTCTAGTTTTTGCAACACTTCATTTGGTTACTGGTCAGATAATCAGATGTATTTGTGAGGAATTTGAGGTTGGAATAAGGCCATTTGGTACGAAACTCTTGTGCTGCCTCCTTCTCCCTGCCCTCTGAAATCATGCTGTGCTTCATTAACACTAAATGTGTTTGCAGGATCTGAACTTTCCCAGTCCTGTGCTTTAGCTGCTTAGTGAAAACACAGGTAGGTTGTACACCTTTATGTTTCTGGGATCAGCTGGTGAAGGGAGGCAGTGTTTGCTGTTGGCTTCCCATCTCAAAGGCTTGGAGTTTTCATGCATTCTTGCTTCCTAAAAGTGGGGGTGGAAAAAAAGCGGGCCCTTGCCAAATTCACGATGCTGGTTATCAGCTAATTCTACTGTTTACTGTTCACACAGGGAAAGAACTGCTTGTGTTTGGCAGTGAGCTTGAGTTCATCTGCAGAGTGCAGGACAGAGCTGCCTGCTTGTTTTCTTCAGGAGCTTTCTGCTGGTGTTTAATTGTAGCACTCAGCAGCCATGGCTGCACTGCTTTCTCTGTATGCATTCCAAGACCCTTTAAAGAAGGAGGGTGTCATCTCCCTTGCTTTGAAAAAGGAAGTTTCTAAACAGGCAGTGCAGGTGTGCTGGTTCCAATACATTAGATGGAAGCTGGTAAAAAGACAACAGTCAGGAGTTCAGAGAGTTCTGTTTCTTCCCAATTTTTGCCCCATGCTAACATGCACTGATGCTAAGTGGTGCTGCTGCAGGTGTCTGAGAGAAGGAGTCGGGCTTGCAATGACTCCTTTCCATGTTTGTGATCAAGGCAGGAAAATATATGGGAGGGGAGGGAAGGATAAGAGTGTAAAAAGAATCAAAAGTACCCCAGATCTAGATGAGGCTTTCCCTGAGTACCATCAGCACCAGCCTCATGTAAGCTGAGCTGGCATTTTCCTGGGATACCATGCCTGAAGCTTTTTTTTGCAGTCAAATGTATATGGGTTTGGGCAGTGCTGCCTTCCAGTGGTGCTACTCTGGCAAGGAGAGCAGTGCTGGTGTCACCTAAGGAGGTGCCAGCACCAGCCCTCTCCTCATTCTGGGCTGCCAAGAGGAAATATCAGCCTCTGCGTCATTAGTGACAACTTCATGTAGTTGAACTAGTCTTTGATCCCTTCCTCTGCAAAACTGCACAGTGGGTGGTAAATTAATCCCTGGAGTTTAGCTCGGCATGTATGCAGAAGGCACAGGGGGGAAAGTAGGTGATGCTGTGCTGATGCTGAGAGCCCAGAGCTTGCCTGTGCTCTTGGTTTCATCTCGGTGTTTTGCCACTGGCTTGGGTGGCAGAAGTTCTCACACCCATGTATGTCAGCACAGTCCGTGCTTCTTTCCTCATGGCTGCTGGTGCACTCATACAATGAGCATGAATCCAGATGCCACTGCTCTTCTAACTAAAACCTGTCGTTGTTGTGGGATAAAAGAACCCGGTTCAATCTACCCTGGCTGAAGCAAAAAGTGGTGTTGCCAGCCAAGTGGGCTGGGTGCTGGGAAACTGGGCAGTATTGCTTCATGATGAAACCAGAAGCAAAACCAAGGAGAATGACAACTGAGGAATAACCAAATAGCAAATATTGTTGATTAAAGGAAGGAACTTGCAGTTCACATAACAATGGGAGGAACAGAGGCTGCCACACTAAAAAGATGAACCTTCCCAGTCTCACATACTTTGCTCTCTTACCCTTTTCTTTGTCATTCTCTCCTCTCCACTGGGATGTAAATTTCCAAACTCAAAATCTAATGTGTTTTAGGACACGCAGAGGGGAAAGAAGTTTTGCTCTCTATGTGACTGGAAAATGGAAAAAAATACACTCTTAACACATAAAAGGTTATAAGCTTCATAATCTGCTAGCCAGCTTGGTGTGAGAGCTGAAGGAAACTGATGCTCCTCTAGAAGAAAGGCTTTGCTGAGACCCCATGACTGGATCAAACTACTGTCTGCTGAAAATGTCTAGTTCAATCCCACTAGCTGTAGCTAGGATGCGGCACATGACTGCAGCACATGCTGAGGATGCTTTGAAGTGTCTTTTTTGCTTTTATTTTTGCTTTTCTTTAAAAAAAAATCGAGCTGTAAAGTATGCAGTTCAGGAAGGTCAAGTATCACGTGTGAATATTGCTGACTGCACAGCACAATAAAAGTCTGTGCTGAATGAAGTTGGGCCTCTGGTTCTTTACAGATATTTAGTAACAACCTTAAGCAGAGCATCTTTGCTTTCCACAACGTTATTGTAATTCAGCAAATGCATATTCCCCTCAAAGACAAATCTACACACACTGGCAACTGCTATTTTTGTGTAAAGCTGTATTTCACTTATTATTGCATAAGAGTTAGGCTGTGTACATTTTCAGGGAGCTTGTCCAAGGCAGAATAGCTACTCTAAAGACAGCACCATGGGATAATGACTTCCAGACTGTCCAAATCTACATTCCTTCAAGCTTCTCCATCAGTGCAGTAATAAAAACTCTGAGCCACCTGGGCTGCATCTGTACTGTGTGGGAGGTAGAAACTGGTGTACTCTGCAGCCCTGCTCCCCTGGCTATCCAGATGAGGCCTTCTGTTGAACTTCCCTCCTGCCACATGCCTGAATGTCCTTCCAGTGGAACCATGAAATGCATCCTGATGGGGTGTGTGCACACAGGCAAAACAGGGCACGATCTGTGAAAGCAGCAAAGACTGGATGGTGCTGGAGATGGTTTCCATGAGCACAGGGAAAGTCAGTTAGGAGAGGTCCTGCAAAGGACCAGAAGGGCTCCTTCCCAGAACAGCTTTTGCAGGTTTGGGACCTGCAGCTAGCAGAGGGATTTGCTAGTGCAGCTTTGCGTTGCTCTGCTGGAAGCCGGTTCCAGAGGAGATCTTGGGCAGAGTGAAATAGAAGCATAAAATATTGAGCAGATCTGAGCCACACCAAGGATGGCTTGCACCTTCAAGCTGCAGGAGCTTGTTTCCCAACAACACAAACGTCAGGGCATATGAGGACTTTGCTATAGATTACTGAAAATGTCATCTAGGGGGAGTAATCAGATAATTAAAAAAAAAAATAAAAAGAAAGCTAAGCTGCCCCATAGCTGATTCTTTCCACAAAACTAGTTTTTGTGACTTCCAAGGGACTCCACAAAGTTCATGGCTATGCAGGACTTGCAGAAGCCACTCCAGCAGTGGCTCCAGCTTACAGGAGAGAGAAGATAACAGATTTTGCTAGCAAGCCTCATACAGTGAGGAGAAGCAGACAAAATCCAAGAGCAGAAGTCCTTCTTTCAGGCTACAACAGGAGCCTTACATTTCAATGTTGGGACTTGGAATACATACAGTCAATAGCAAATGGATATCTTGCTTACTCTTTGGTGTTTCTTCTAAATATATAGTAGAAAATATTAAATAATGCCAGAAATACATAGAGGAACGTGTAGGAGAATATAGATTTAAGTGGCTCTGGACTGATTCAGTACTGCAGTGGTCTGGGCATCTTTAAATGATGAGTTTGAGGATTGCTGTTGCAAATCTGAACTTAGGCATGTAATTCTGTGGGACATGCACAGACTCGTAAAAATTTACTTAAAGTGTCTTTTTGCAGTGGAGAAATAAGCTGTCTGTTCTGTGTAATTGGTTTCACTGAGTGCACCATCTCTTTCAATGAGCCTTAATGGTTAGATTTCCATTTAGGCCACTGAAAAAAGTTTGGCTGACAGGAAAAGTTGAAGTCAAAGATTCAAAAATATCATGAGAACTACAGAAAGAAAGTAGGAGGGCAAGGGGGGAAGCAGCCTAAAGGGATGGAAAGAGGAAACAGCAAACAATCTTCAGGAAGCTGGATCATAACTTTTTCCAAACCATTTTGCTTTTCAATTGTAGAAGATCACCTGTGCAAGTAGGTAGCTAGGTCAGGAGCAGAAGTTTAGAATGGCCTTGTTACTTTGGATATTGATTCCTTAAAGGAAGATGCCCTGCTAAGGCTTGGTGAAGCAGAGAGGGGGATTCTGTGTTCTGGAGTCCCTGTACTTATTTTAATATATAATATCCATGCACGTGATGGGATGCTGAATGACCTTACATGGGTTGCTCTGTTTCTGTCAGAACAGTGCTATGATGGAAGGAGGAGTCTCTCTGCACTGGACTTCTGTATGAGACCCTGGTGATTGGTAACCACTCTTCAGCAGGAACTC
Organism: Pomatostomus ruficeps; assembly: GCA_013400735.1. Classification (NCBI taxonomy): domain Eukaryota; kingdom Metazoa; phylum Chordata; class Aves; order Passeriformes; family Timaliidae; genus Pomatostomus; species Pomatostomus ruficeps. The sequence continues at coordinate 57,512 of VYZT01050748.1, read as the reverse complement.
ACATTTCACCTGTAGGTTGCTTATTCTGTGGCTAAGCCCCTACCCAAAGCAAGGTGAATTGAAAGCCTGAATAAATCCAGTATATTTCCAGTGTATTGCTAAGGATCTGGAGCTGTTATTGGTAGCTCTCAGATATTAATGAAAATAACAAAGCATACACATATCAGTCTTGTCCCCAAATCCAGGACCTGACCTGCCCCCAAAACTAGGGGATCTTAGCAGCTGCCTGTGTGGATGCTTGTTCTGTACTAAAGGGTTAATTCTTTTGTCCTCACTTCCTTTTGTTTTGTCCCAAGAACCTCATGGAAACCTCTCTTGATGCTGCTCCCTGGAACCTGCTGAGGTCTGTGTGCCCCCAGTGGCAAAACTAACTTATTTCCCTTGTTTCTCAACTGTTGAGATGAAACAGCAGATAGTAATCAGTCTTTTCCTCTCTCTTAATAGCAGCCCCCCCCTTTCCCCAATGTGGGTGACTCCATGTAATCCTATATTTCCTCTGTTTCTGGTGGAACCTTCCACTGAGGGCAAAACTGTTTTTTTTGGGAGGTAGGGATACAGAAAGTAGGCATCGTTTTTCATTTTTGTTTCTGTTTTTGTAAACCTTGTTTGAAAGTCACTTGAAGCTCACTGGCCCAGCGTGTTTATTTTGGAGAGAATACAATTCCTATTAAGCTACAGCGGTAATTGTATGTAATATGTATTTTCTTAAGTGGATAAGTTATCCACAAATCCCAGATGATGATATGTCTTGCAAAGGAAGATGCTGAAGAGGGCCAAGATTCCAGGGTTACTGTGGAAAGAAGACGGTGTCATGAGAGGGTGAACAAAATGGAAATGTTTGCTAGGGAAAAAGAACCAACCATCTGATTTTGTGTTTGTATGCTTCTTTTTACTGTTGCTTTGAGCCCTTGTCCAGTACTTGTCACAGACTTTCCCCTGAGACTTGAATGCATTTGTTTTTCTCACTCTTTGTTGTGGGGACAGTGAGGAAAGTTGGTGTGACCTGTGTGTGGTAGGGCCAGGGCCTCACCTGCAACCTCAGGCCACCCTGTCCTGAGCTTCCTGCCACAGGTACCTCTTTGGCCCTTTGGGAATGGTTGAATTTGGGATGCTCAATCAATGGTGTAAATTGAAATGGATGAGGAGCTGTGCTTGAACATGTTACTGAGGTGTGGTGTCAAGTGCCTGCTCCCCAGGGCTGTGCAGCCAGTGAAGGCAATGACTGCTGCTGCCACATTGGGAGAGTGGTCTTTAAAATGGAGGGTGTTAGGTGGGGCTTCTCCTTCTGTTTCCTTTCTTTTTTTTTTTTTTTTTTTTTGTTTGTTTTTTTAATAGAGAAGTAGAAAGTTTTGAGACTCTTCATCTGCCTGGAGATTCTCTAAGCCATCTTTTCTCAGGCGTTATAATTTTTTCCTGGAAATGATTGTTGTTGTTTTAATCCTGTTTCTTGCCCGTCACAGCCTCGTTGCTTTTTTGGGCTCTGCTCCATCCCTCCTCACTGCCTTCTCTTTACCCCTTTTGGACAAACTGCAGTAGTGTTTGCATCGGTCCAGAAAAATGGGGCTAGACAGAGTTGGGCAAGGCTCCTGACTTGTCACAGAAAGGGCGGTGAAGAGGAAATGTGGCCGCAGCTGAGTTTATTTTGGAGACCGCCCACTGGTGCCCTGCCCTTTGCCCGGGGCCCTGACACAGGCTCCAGCTGTGCCGGGCAGACCAGCAGTGTTGAGGGGCCGGTCCTTGTGGAGGAAGGAAGATCCTGGAAATCCCCAGTGCAAAAGAGCAAACGCTGCATTATTTTATTTCAACCTGGGATGTGGAAGCTGTGTGGTTTTTTTTTCTTTTCCTTCCCTATTTTTTTTTTTTTTATTTAGAACAGAAGAAAATCTCCAGAGTTGAGTTAAAAAAAACCAAACAACAAAAACAAAACAAAACAAACAAAAAAGAAAATAAAACAAAAAAACCCACCAAACACTTGCATTCCTTTCATTTTCACAGATATGTCATGATTTGGATAATCCTGCCATTCTGAAAGAGTGGGTTAAAATGTGCACAAGCTGAGGAAAACCAGTAACCACTGGGATGGCTCAGCGGGAGGACTGGGTCTCCCAGAGCTGTGCCCTCCTCGGGGCTTTGCTCTTCCCGTGCCCTCCCGTCCCCTCGGCGCTGAGAAGGGGCTGATGCAGCCGAAAGTTGACAGCTTTGTGCAACAGCTGCAAATCATTTCAAACCCATTCTTGGGTGGGAGCGGGCGGGGGGCAGCGTGTGGCTTGTTTTTGTTTTGCTTTCCCCAGGCATTGCGCAGGCTGTGGTCTGCCGGCCGAGGCGCCCAGCCCCGGCAGCTTGTGACTCAGGGTGCTGGTGCTGCTCCAGGGCTGGAGGAGGGCTGCCCGCAGCCCAGCGTGACTGGGGAACCACGAGCCTACGTAGGCGCTGAGCTCAGGGATGGGGATGTTCCTCCTCCCGCCACAGAGGAGCCAGGAAGATCCCTGTCGCCACTGACAGCGGTTAGGCACGAGGCACACGTATTTACAGAGGTCTTTGGGAATACAGCTGAAAAACAAACTGCCTTTGCTTTTTTTTTCTTTGCCGTTTTTTTTTTTTTTAAATTCCTGCAATACTTAAAAGTCCCCTGGTGGTTCACCCTCCCTTGTAACACTCCCACAGCTCCTCTGCCAGCATCTCCCTGAAAACCGCAGCTGTGCAATTACCACCGCTGCTCCCAGGGTGCTGGCTCCCAGAGGGATGAGTGAGGGGCCCCCCGGAGACCTCCCTGCTTGCCTGCCAGTTAGGTTTAGCAAGGATGCTACATCGGGGAAATCCCGTGTGTCTCCTACACGAGTAAACCAACCAGCCGTGCTATACGCTCTGTGTCTCTGTGTATGTGTGTGTGTATGTATGTGTGTGCATGTACAGAAAGATATTATTTAGTGGCATAAGCCCTCATTAATGGCAATGGGATTTGTGTGGTTTACAGCCCCTAGGAAGCTATTTGATAGCTTACTCCTAATTTGCAAATCTTTGAAGCCAATCGCCGTACCTGGCGATTAAGGGGTTTTTTTGCAATAATGCGGTGCAGAGAAAAACAGAGGCCTCTCAGTGGTTTGCATGAAAAGGCTGCTGAGCGGGTCCTGTGATTCACGGGCCAAAAATAATGTGTTCTGTTTAAACAACGTTAGCTCTGTGATACAAACTGACAAAAGCCAGCGAAAATTAAAGGGACCCTGTCAAGTCGGGTCTAAAAATAACCCCAGCCAGCTGTGTTTTGGTGAGTGGGCGTGTGTGCTCATGTGCTGTGCTCCCTCTGCTCTGCCACTCTTGCCCTGGGTTGTGGGGGTTTTTTTCTGAAACAGGCTAACATGACATTTGAGCTTTGCCATCTGGTCACTCGGTGTATGAAATTACTCTGTTCTGGGAGAAAGGGTCTGGCTTTGGCGTGGGAAAGCACCCCCATTCTTGGCCAGAGCACAGCCCCATCTCCCTGAAGGAGGTGAAAAGTTGCTGGTGTGGGATTTAGCATCCCGAAAGGATGTTGCAGCAACACTGCTGGGTCTCATCCTTTCATTTAGTGGGATGGTGGCAGCACAGGGCCCAATATTGCAGTGTTTTGTAGGAACCCTCAAGATGGAGCAGAATGCCTTCTACTCCTCCCTCTCTGGGCTTTGAAGGCACCTCTTTCTTGGAGAGTGCTATGTCTCACTTCCCTACACACACCTGTGAGATGGGCTCCTCGTCATGAGATAGCTCCTATTTGTAGGATAAGGCTCACTTTGAAACTGGGATTCCCCTTCTGCCAAAAATACCCTGTAGCATAAATAGGCATAGCTCCGCTAATTTGCACCTTGTCTGACCTCACCTTCCTCTTCCCAGGAAACAAATCTAAGCTTTCTATCCCTGTAAATGTAATCATTCCCCGCGCCCTGAACTCCTCCTGGGCATATGAAAAGATGCATAAAAAGAAATGTGGAGATAAAGCCTGTGTATGTGTGTGATGCAGCTGCTTGGAGGAGCAGAAGCGGGCTTCAGCTGGTTTCCTCATCTGAAGAAGAAATGGGAGATGGAGAGGTGGGTATTTCTCAGTACCACCTACCCCTGTGCTGTTTTCCCCAGCCCTGTCTTTTTAAGCCAGAAATGGCAATAAATAGCCGCTGGGGAATTCCCTCCTGCAGAAACCTCAGGGAAACACCTTTGCCCTACACCCAGAAGCAGCTGCCTTGTTTGTTCTTCCCTTTCCCACACACCCACCAAATTTCTTGCTACCGTTTCTGCCCTCTTGAGGTTTCTGTTGCAGAAGTCCCTGCCCTGTGGTTGCTCCATCACTGCAGTAGGAAGCTGAACATCTCCTTCTGCATTGTATAGAGAGTGAAAACCCCAAAAGATCCTTAGATCTTCCCTGCCAGGCAAAGCAAAGAGGTTGAACATGTACAGCATCTGGGCAACTTTCCCCTTGCTGCCAGATCAGCAGCTGGGTGCAGGATTGAGGTTCTCTTTAACTATCCCTTCTGAATTCTTTTTCCAAGTGTGATTTTATGTTAATTCAAACTAACATCCCCAAATTGCACTATTCTTGCCCCAAATATTTACAACAATAAAACTTAAATCTGCCTCTCAGCATGCTTCAGTGTAACTGGAGCACTTCCATCCCACTCTTTTTCTTGAGAGTTTAGGTATTAAGTCATGGTACCTGACTGACTGAAATCTGAAGCAAAGGTGGCTTTGGAATTAAGTTAAGCAACTTTCTTTTAGCACACTGAAACTGTAAATATTGCTATCAGATTCCTTTTTGGTATTGACAACATTTACTTTTTGATGTTATTTCCAAAACAAAATGTTAGCAAAACTTGACATCTTGGCAGGATTTTGTGCTTCTCAGATTTTGCTCTAAGGCTGTTTTCCTAGGGAACTTGTGCTCTTCCCATGGTGGTTTTACTTTGCTGTATTCTCACTGCTTCAGTTGTCTCCCACATGGGGGTGAAATATGCATTTTGCTGTAACAATATAATAAAACTGATTACAAATAAGGCTGGTAATAGGGTATTTATACTGATGTTTTGCATTCTAGTAATTGATTTCTTTTGTTCTAGAGCATTCTTCCTTGACTCTGGGCTTCTAAGGTAGTACCGGACAGCAGTGTCCAAGGATGTAGAGAACATTTGCTACCAGGAGAAATGTGGCAGATATTCAGAATATCAGATAGCCTCTGGTGTTCTTCCAGGTGTTCACTGAGGGGGAGAAATAAGAAACCCATCATTTTGATCTTGTTGTTGGTACTGAAGTGCCAATGGAGTTCAAAAGAACTTTTCATCTTAAGAAGGAGAAAAGAAACTTTCAAGATGTTCCTCTGAAAATGGTTAAATGGAAGACAACCGGATTACAGTCTTTCTGATCTGATCCTAGGAAAGAAAGATGGACCAGGGGGAAGAAAAATAATTCTAAAGCACTTTTGACTTGGTATCATCAAATTGCACACTGTTCATTGGCATGAATTCATTATTTACTTGAAAAATCAGAGGTCAGAGCAAGTGTTTCAGATAGCTTTTGTAAAAGTCAGTTCCAAATTTCTACCACAATGCATCCTGGAATACATTTCTGGAATACGTCCTCCTTTTCTGTTTACTGCCTGAAAATGGATTTAATGGTGAGAGAGCTACAGGATTGAAAACAAAAAAAAGGAAGGGGTGGCAAAATCACAAGCAAATATCAGAGTAGTCCCATAAAAGCAGATTCTGAATTCATCATAATCATAAGTGTGGAGTTTTTTTCCAAAAACTATGGAGTTAATCATTCAAATACAGTAAGACACTGGCTGATTTGTGTGTTCAATCAAGACTAATCACCACAGCTTGAATTTTGAATATTAAATGTTTGTGGAGTCTGCTCACAAATTATGTGCATAATTTTTGTCATGTAGATTAAGTTATTTTGATGAATTATGTCAGACACATGTCTAAAAGTTAGGAAATGCTGGTGAACAAAATGCACGCATAGGAAGAGAGAGGTGTGAAGGAATAGGCGACATAATTTCCTATGAATAGTTTATTCATTTCTGAGTTTGAGTCCAAAATCTTTGGGTCTTAATTTTTCATCAATAGCAATTGATATGTGACTGAGGTTTTGCTGGGTAACATTTATGGGGAAGCCGTCTCCCTTCAAAGATATTGGGAGCTGGTGTCTGTTGCTACCTTGCAAAGCTGCTTTCTTGGAGCTGTGTAGCCACAGACTGTCTGGTCTGCTTCTGTCCTGCACCTCCTCATGTTGCTGCCAGCTGCAGCCCAGGGAGCTACGTAGAACTAGTGAAAATGCCACTGGCACCTTGAAATTGCAGGAATAAAACAAACAGCCTTAACTGTATGAAGCTGATGGTTAATCAAGTGGAACTAGGAATCAGAAACTGGCTTGCTGAATCAGAGGGAAGCCATGGCCTGATTAAAGAAACTCAAGTGAGTTGGTAGGTGAGAGACAGTAAAATGCAGGACTTCATCAGCACATGAAACCAAATCAAGTAGTGAATGACGGAGCAAGAGAGAATATGAAAACACTGTGTAAAACATAAAATCCCGGAATAGTTTATGTTGGACAGGGGCCTTAAAGATAACCTGGTTTCACTCCCATCACAGTCAGGGACAGATGACTCCAGTCACCAGTAGAGGCAGGCAGATTCTGTGCCTGTGCCTTACATGGTTCCCTCCTGGCTTTACTGTGCTTCTGAGTGTGGCTGTTGCCTTGTACCCCCTCAGCTGGGTAGCATCATGCAGGAGGGATATTTTATATGTGATATCAATGTATCACAGCTCAAGCCCATCTCTAGGGTGTGAGTTTGTTTGAAATGGCATAATTCAGATTTTCTAATGCTTTTTATAGGGTTAAGAACAAGAGTAATGCTGTGATTTGCACTCTGGTTACAGAATAGACTGCACAGTTAATTGAGAATTTCATGTTTTGGCACATTTTGTGTTTGTGGAAAAAGTCTGAAAAAAGCCTGACGTAGCAATCAAATGTGTATGGTAGGAGTGAAAATATATGCAATATTGTTTCCAAAGCATTGATTTTGAAGCAGTTTTGTCATCGTAAATTTTACCTTGTTATGGACAAATAAAAAAAATCACTAGAAATATCTCTGTAGGGGAACCCTGGGTTGTCCAATTGCTACCGACTTCCTGCAACCTCTGGAACAATGGGTCTTCTGACACTGTCATCATCTGCATGTTTAGGAATGTGTCTGTGATTTGCCACAAATTAGGCAATGATAGGCAAAGAAATGCAGGAGATGTTTCTCTTTCTCTCTCTTTTTTTAAAGAAAAATTCCAATGTCAACAGCTGGTTTTCATATAGGATTCTGTCCCCTCCCTACTTCAGCCTTTGCAATTGAATCCACCAGTGAAACTTAACTGTAAATAAAAATGAAATCAACTTGATTACAAAAGCTGAGATACAAAGCAAATTAAAAATATAAACTGACAGAAGCCAAACGGATCATGCCGATTCTTTTTCATTAATACGATATTTTCAATTCTCAATCTAAGCAAGAACATTAATTATTAGCCCATTTATTTGGGCTGTTAAAGTCACACAATCCTTCTAATGAAGAATTAACTATGGTAGCAATTGGGATAAGCAAACCTGTAATACAAGACAAGGTTGTTTAAAAAGTGCAGTCACTACAGTGAAACAGTGCTATAGATCTCCCTGCTAGTGATAAAAGGAGGAGGCCTCAATCTTTCAAGAAAAGCTCATAATTTCAGTCCCCTGCTGCACCAGACACCTTCTTGAGTAAGATTCACACCTCAGGGCAACTCATTGTGGTATGCTTTTACAAAAAGTCTCAGAGAGCAAATTGGGGGCTTCATTCTCAGCTTGCTGAAGCCCAGAGAGATGGCTCCTAATTATTTCCACTCATGCTGGAGCAGGGATATTATTACACCTAACAGGAAAACTGGAAAGTTCTGGGGAATCTGTGCTAGCTTCCAAAGAGCACTTTGTTGAGCATATGGTGAAAAAAGTTTCCTTAATAAGGGACAATTGTTTGAAAAACTTGTTACCAATGCAAGTCAGTAAAGTCCACAAGTTAGCAAGCTGCAATTCAAAAAACAAAAAAACCCAACCAACCAACCAAAAAACCACAAAAAAAAAACAAAACAAAGAAAAAACACAAATGGGCAAAGCAAAACACAAACAAAAACCCCAAGAACAACAAAACCCACACCAAAACCCCCATTGTCACTCCCAAAAAACCAGTCCCAAAGTTAAGAAGAATATGCAGAACTGCACTAGTGAATGTTATAAAAATTCAGAAATGTATGTACTGGTGGCAGAAGGAATCCCCAAGTGTGGGAGGTTGGTGAGAGATCTGGTCAGCTAACCCCATATTTAACCACTTCTTCATTCTTGTATGGGGTTGTATTTCCCCAGGGGAAGAGCAAGGAGGAGGCTGAACTGCAACTTGCTTAATCACTCCTTTGTCCACAAAACCACCCATCTGACCCATGTAAAATTTCCAGCTCTGTCACCCCTACTGCCCCTCGTGATGGGACAAGATGCTTAGAAAGTTGTCTGTGTGGTTACTGGACATCCAATAAAGGGCTCCCTCCATCTCGGTAATTCCCTTCAGCGGCCACAGGCAAAGCGTGGGTGTTGGAGAGGCAAAAAGGTAAAATGCAGAGAAAAGTGAAAGTGGATTTATTTGTTTCTCTCATAAGAAATGAAAGGATTGATTGGTGTCACAGGAGAAAGTAATGCCCACCCTGACCTGCAGTATCTTCAGGCTTGCTTCATTTTCCCTTACATGGGGACCTATCCATGATCTATGGGATTTATTTCTTGTGGAAGGATGGTTTGGGTAAAATAAGGCACTTTTGTGCATTTACATGAGGTAAAAAAATGCTTCTAAGTGCACAGATTCCCATCTTCAGAGATACTCAAATGTCTTCTGGACATGGTTCTGGGCAACCTCACCTGAGCAAGAGAGTTTGACCAGATGATCCCTACAGGTCCCTTCTCACCCCAATCAGGCTGATGTGATCCACCTCCAGAGCTTTCACTTCAGGCTTGCAAACTTCCCTTGCCTTCATGGGAAAAGGATGGGTGCCAGTTTCCAATAACTCAATATTGGAAAGAGAGAGGGAATAATAAGAATGGCAGAGCCTTTTCAATGCCTCAGGGTAATGAAAAGTGAACTCCCTTTGTTTTAGACTATGCTGTAGTAATTGTGTGTGTGCTTTCTCTATTGATAAATGTTTCCCTAACTCTGGCTGTGACTTCTCATAACAGGAATATCAGGGAAAAAGATTAAATATATGTCTAGCAGCACAACTAAACTAACAAAAACCCCACCCTCAATGCAGCCTTTTCCAACCCGAAGCTTGGAACACAAAAGGGGAAACGTGCCAGAATCCACTTCGTGCCTTTAAAAGCTGTTCTTTCTCTACAGCTTCACCCGCTCTCAAGCAAATACAGCAAGAACAGGATTTTGACGTTTTCTTAAAAAAAGCTCTTTTTCAACATCAGGTGCTGTCTGCCTAGGATTTCTCTGACCCTTGCAGTGCACACAGTGTTCATTAAGTTAGAGAAACATGTGATGTCACCCCGCTTAGGTCTGACAATAGCAATGGCTGAGGTACGTAATTAATGAGTACCCACTGCTGCTTCTGTGTTTGCTGAAGGCCCAGGGGACATTAGAGTAGGCTTTGCCAAAGACAGTGCAGGACAGGCACATTATTTTGGAGAGAAGTGACATGATAAGCTGAGGACTAGTTGGAGAAAATATCTGAAGCATGGAGTATTGAAACTCCACTAAGCAGAGCCTTCTTGGTTTTCACTGTTCTGTCAATGAGTATTTTTGTGGAAATTTAGAACTGCAGCATCTCAAACTCTTCTCTAAATGCATGGTTCATTTCTCCTCTTCCTAAAAGACAAAAAAAAAAGGAAATGTTCTCAATCTAGTGGGGAGTCTGCTGGCGTCTTTGCTTTCTTGCTGGGTAAGTGTGAGATGTGGCAACAGGGTACAAGGTTGTGGAATGACTAATGGAAAGGGAGGTACTGTAATTTTGCATCTTCCATGGCCCATGAGCAGTCATTTTAGAGATGCTTTTTCCATAGGGATGAATGTCAGCATTGCTGGCAGATTTTTTCTTTTCTGGTTGTAATCAGCACTGTGAGCAAGACCCAAAACTGTATTCACAACTGACTTATACATATAAGCATAGCATACAATAGATGTGCAGGCTTCAAAACAAATTCAAAGAACGAATTGTCTTTGTGATTGTTCTTGTTATAAAACAATTTTATGATTCCAGAATTTTACTGAGTGGGTAATATGTTGTTTCCCAAGCTGAAAAAAGAAAAAAGCCCTGGAAATGAAAACGAAATGTGGAGTTTTCCACCTGGCAGATCAATAGCTTTTCAACATTTTCTTTTTCTTGTGTTTCCCAAGTGAATGCCTGTTATTTGGAAGCATAACAAAAATAAGACAGAAAATGACTGCAGGAAAATTCGGAGCAAAGTCTTTCATTTAAACAACTGTAACACACAAAGAAGCGATGAAATCTGATTTCTTTCTTTTTTTTTTCTTTGAGAAAATAAAGTGAACAATGCGGTATTACTGCACAATGCTCTTGATTCGTGGGTGTTGGACTGAGCAGGCCCTTTGCTAACGGCAAGCAAATAGCTGGAGTCAGTATCTGGAGGAGCATGCTCCATAGTGGCAATACCAAAGCATCTAACAAAGATATCCACAGCTTTTGCTATGTGCTTGGCACTAGAGACTTTGATGGTGTTTTTACATGGATAGCTGAGTGCATGAAAAGAAATGGCCACTAATGCTGAAGTACTGCCAAAAAATAGGATTTACCCATAGCTGCAGAGATGCCTCCAGGGAAGTCTGAGGTCCGCTCAGAGAGAGGAAGATCTGGCCAAGTTGTTCAAGCAATAATGCAAGGGCATTGTTAACTTTCAAACTTCTAAATCTGCCAGTGAACTTGTTCCTTTTGAGGGAGCAGAGTTACCTGTGTGGTGGTTTGGGGTTTTTTTTCCTTCTTTCTACTAATCTATGATGTTGCACTTTTAACCTGAAACTTCCATTTGCCTTCTGCACCTCCTGGCTTATGTGCAGCTGTGCTTTTCTGGTGATGCTCAGGAAAGCACCAATGTTAGCAGAATAGTCTTGCACAGAAGTGCATCTGCCAGTGGTACTGAGCAGGGGCACTGGAGTGACTCGGTGTTTCCAGGGAGTTCAGAGAGCAATGCTCAAACAGCAGCTATTAGGGGGCACTTACTGGGGCTAACACAGAGGTGGAAACAAACTTGAAAGTGTGGCCAAGCCCAATATCCCTGCCCTATCAGGCCTTAGAGTGGTCAGAGCAGGGTGGTTGCTTTGTTGAGCAGGTGGGTGCTAGGAAGGGAGGTTGCTGAATGCTCAGAGAGTAGATCTTGGAGTGCAGGTGTGACTGCCCAGTGTCTCCTCAGTCACCAGGTGAGTCCCAGTGGTCTCATGCACAATGGGTCACCCTGCCCCACCACCCACTGGGCCCTCAGCAGGGGAGCTTTCGAGAGGAACAGGGGCAACACCTCAGCACCACTTGTTTCCTGGGACAAGTGGTTCATTTTCATGTGCAAGCAGGGGACACTGTCTAAGACAGGGACGAAAAAAGCTGCCAGCTGCCTGGGAATCCCCAAGATCATCAAGAAGGCTGGATATGTCCTGATGCCACAAGATAAAGTCTGGCCATTACACTATTTACTCTCAGCCTCCCTCTTTGGGAGAAGGGAGTTTCTACCCCATGGTGCCATGGGCTGCCTTAACACTCATGGCATGAGCACTGACACAGGACCTGAGGAGAAGACCTGGACAGGTGAACAAGCACCAGCTGTAGCAGGAAACAGCAGCTCTCCCTGTCCAAGTCCAGCAGAACCACTACAGAAACATGCTGGATCTGGAGGGCGTCCTCGGTGCAGGAGCAAAAGGAGCACAGCTTCTGGGACACAATTCACTTACGGAGGCAAGTGCTGCTTGGGAATGCCAGGGGTGTGTTTACATCACCTTTCCCCAGCACCTGCTCTGTGCTCACCCCACTGTCCAGAGGGGGAAGGAGAGCAAAAGGGCCAATCATGTGGAATGCATGACAAAGGTACAAAAATCTGGGAAGAATGAGGAGGAACTTAGGTCATAGTTGGGGAACACCTAAGGGCTATGGCAGCATCAACTTCTGCATAGGGACCTCTCACAAGCAGGACTGCTTCATGCAGACCCTACTGACCCTTCAGGCTCCTTCTGGAAGCTCTTCCCCTTAACCTTCCCTGAAGGCATGGTGGTATCTGCTCAACCCTGGGGAACAGGAGGGCTCAAGTTGTCCATCAGTGTGCCTGTCCTCAGCTTAGGGCCACAGTCAGCAAGTATATTTAGTATGCACACCCCTCTGATTTGATCTGATTTAATTTGATTTTAAAACCTCTGAGGAGCAACAAGTTTTGCCTGTCTCTGATGGGTGCACTCCCAAAGCCACAAAAAAGGGTAAAGAGAGTGTTATTGGTGAAAGCAGTGAATTTGGGCTTCTCAAACATCTGGCAGATGATTTTGAGGACTCAAAAGGAACCTGATTTAAGGAGAGATAATTTTCAGCAGGCTCTAGGCCATTTTGGCTATATAAGGGTCATTAGGCAAGACTTAATGCATTCCAAATCACTAAAGCTTGTATTTCCAATCTTGGCTATGTTTTATCCTAACCATCACCCTGAATGCTACCTTTTATTCAGGACAAGTTGTCTTTTCAGCAGTGTTTAAATGCATTCTCAATGTGAATTATCATGTTTTATGGTAGAGCATCTGAAAAAGAAAGAGGCTCTAAGAAAGCTTTTTACTGGCAATAAATTAGATCCAAGTTTCTGTGATAAGCTGTAATAGCTCTTCAGAGCAGATGTATTTTATCAATTTAAGAACACAGACAGAGAAAACATGTACTGCGTTCAGACTTTTTAAAAAGTATTTTCATGTTAGTGTGTTCACAGTCAACAATAAATCCAGAGAAGCTATGATTGTCTTCCAGTTAGACATGATGCAGCTTGTGCTGTGTCTGTTATTTATATATAGGATGACAGAGGCACTTTTCAAGCCACAAGTTGCTCCTTAACACAAAGCTGGGTACTGTTGGAAATGACGGGCTATTGGCCCAGGTTTGCTCAAGGAACAAGACATGCTCCTAAGCAGATAACTCGCCCACATGCAGGTTTATGGACCCACAGGACATGGGAGAAAGCTCTCCCTCTTATCTGCAATCCAGTTTCCTGGCTCAGGAGCCTTCTCAGCTGCTGTGGTTGCTGCCGTATGTGGTGTGAGATATGTCACTGACACCACCTTCCTCCTCCTCTTCTTCCTCCTCCTCCAAAACATCTATGTTCGCATCCCCCAGGGAGAGGGGCTGGCATTATCTGCCAGCCTGGGCTGTTCTGGAGTTGCAGCCGTGTCCCTCATGCCAGCAGCACTTGTGCATCTCACCTGACTCAGAGGGACGGCTCTGAGTGGTGGTAGGGCTGGAGGTGGTGTGGGAAATCCCAGCCAGGCTGTCCAGTCCTGGAGTGCTGGTCCCCTAAGAAATCAACACAGTCCCACTCTGCCAGGTGTTTCTGTGGCATTTGTTTGAGCTTCTTCAGAGGAATCAGGTCCACCTTCCCTGGATTTTATATGGTGGGTATGGAACATGGTCCTTTCCCTTTCCTTGCCATCTTCCTCTTTTTTACAACAATGCCAGTCTGTAAGCAAGGTGGTTTTGCTCACCCCAGCTATACATGTTGATGAACATCACCAATCAACATTTTTCTTGCTTCTTAATTTATTTTTTTTCTTGAGAAGAGAGTATTTTGAAGAGAAGTCTGCTCAGTTTTGCACAGATTTGTATCTGGTTTTTAACTGGGCTGTGGAAATAGTCAACAGAATTTTCATTACTTATTCTCATCAAAAGACACTGGCAAACAAGGGAAGATTTTGCTAAATACAGAGTTGATTTCCACACCTCTGTAGCTGATTTCCACACCTCTGTAGGGCACCCATAAATTGAGACAAATCTCTAGGACCTTAGAGATACAGACTGTCCTACTGGTAGACTATTAGAATTAGAGAATTAAGAGAACAGAAAAGCAGCTACTTTGAATTTCATTGTTTTCTAGTATGGCTTTTCTAAGGAAGCAAGTCTTATGCAATCATGTTGGCTGCCTGGCTTGAACCTCTCAGTGTTTGAATCTTTTGGTCATTTTTAGGCACATTTTTCAGAGGGGGAAATGTCTGAGATGTTATTAAATTCCATCAGTCATGTGAAAATTAGAGTCCCCATAAAATAAAAAAAAAGAAGGCAAAATATGTGCCCCAGCACAGGCAATGTCTGCAACATGATCGCAGATGGTGTTAACTGCCAGAACACCCACATGAGAGAGAGATTTTATAAATGTCCCAACCACAGGAAAAGCTTCCCTAGGAGTTTGAAATCAACCACAAGACACAGACCTTCAAGGAGCCAGATTATGTTAAACTGGGGTGTGTGAGGGAGTAGCTCTCAAACATCTACATTTTCCCCTTGCCAAGGCCATCCCTATATTGTTTAATTTGCTCTGCATCCCTGAGAACTTTGCTCAGCTCTCAAACATCTAAGAGAGTTTTCCCTGAGCAAGGTGATGGATGCCAATAGATGTGCACATCCAGAGCACACAAGGAATTTTTCAGAAACCCTGCTGAGCTGAGGTCAAGCAGAGTGAGGAGACATTTTCTGTCTTCATTGCTTCACTCAGTTTCTCCCACCCACAGGCAGGCAGACCTGGGGAAGGAGGTTTCCAGAGCAGCAGTGCTGATGTGACACTCTGCTGGTTGTGTCGTTTCCTCCTTTAGTTGTGTTTGTTTCTGTTTCACTCTGTGGTTGGACCAAGATGGGTTGTCCAGGGTTTGAACTTTCCACTTCAGTTCCTTCTTTATGTGTGAAGGAAATTTGCAACTTCCCCTTTTGACATGATGCCATGTAGATCATGACTGTCTTTATGAAAACCCTTCCCTAGTCCTATTCCCCCTTAAGCTTCACAAGAGTGACCAAACCAGATTTGTTCACGCTTAATTATTTGGCACAGAGTGGAGCAGCTTCAATTGGAAATGCTGAACCTTTAAGCAGAGTAGCCAGCAGCCCTGTGGTTCAGAAATCACTGGGGAAGGCCCATGTTAAAATCCCCAATCTGCCTGATTTGGAGAGGGAAGTTGAAGCAAGACTGTCTGCTGGAGTGTCCCTTTCTGTCAGGGTGAGAGCTGCTGTTCTTTGTGTTGAGTATAATAAGCTTTAAACCAGGCCTATAGATTAAAAAATCAGGTAAATGCCCATATGTGTAGGAGAAGAGACCTGCTAAAGAAAACCAGATAAAGCAGAGCTTCACTTTACCTTGCCCCTATCCTGTCCATCTCAGTGTTGTTTGTACATGGTCACAGACAAAGGGATCCAGGATAAAATGTGGAAAGCACATGAGGATCACTGGAATGAGAGATGGTTTAGCAATGGACTTGTCAGTGTCAGGCTTATGGTTGGACTCCATGATCTTAAAGGTGTTTTTGAAACTAAATGATTCTATGATTCTGTGTCTGATCTGTCTGCTCTTCTGCTCTTTAACTGCTGGGCTGAGTCATCCTGGGCATATTTCCCCACTGAGATGAGCTTCTCTTTTCCTCTCTGTAGGCTCTGGTGCTCCTCAGGACAAGTGTTGCATCTTATGATGGGTTTCTGTAAGGCCTGTCACCATGGGCAGTGTTGTGAGACCTCTTACTGTGATTCTAAAATGCAGAATAACAGGCCCCAAAGAGTCAGTTTGTTGCCTGTAGAGGCCTGGTTTGTGTCTAAATAGAGTTGGGAGGAGATATTATAGAAGCTGCATAAAAAACTGCTTGCTTCTCTCTGGGCTGAATAGCCTTCTGGGTGGTCAGGAACTTTGGTGGCAGGGAAATGTGGCATTTGCCTTTTTCTCTTTACTTGGTTTGGCCCCAGGGGGCAGGAGCTGGAGGCGGTGGTTTCTGCAGTTGAAGATTAGTTTTCTGAGTCACTGTCCCTGGCAGATAGGCATATCTACATATTTACTCTGGAATGTGATGGTGGAAGTTCTGTTCTGTCAAGGTGCTCTCAAGGAATAAACATTACATGTTTTAATTTGACATTACGATTGGAGCAGGAATTTAATTTCCCCTTAGATGCAATCCCTGTTTAAAACAAAATCTACATGTATCAAACAAAATCCTGGCTTTGTGTCCCAGAAGGGAAAAAAAGGTCATAGTTGTACACCACCATTCCTTCACTTTCTGCAACAGCTGAAACTTTCCAAGAGACAGCAGCCACAGTGCTGAGCCAGATAAACTCTCTCAGGAAGCATCAGACATCTAGACATGTTCAGATGAATGGCACATTGTAGAGCTCAGAGGAGGAGAATGAGAAGACTTTCTTGAAAGGGCTAAACTTCATACTTCATTGTGCATCCCTTCACACCAATGGGGGCTTCCTTATGAAATACTTCCAGTGCCAAGGGTGTTACTGTGGCTTACTAAAGGATGAGACTTGCATGAGAGTTTGCATATAAGCCCCTTGACTAGAATAAGTGAAATGGTGAATTTGAAATGGCCAAAAAAAATTCTTAGCAAAGCCACAGGACATTACTTTGTTTGGGAAAATTCAAGGACATGCGACCTCATGATGCAAGGAGCCCGAATTTTTCTTAGAGAAAGGGATAAACCTCTAAAAGCTCCTGTTACAAATATAACAGCAGATGACTGAGCACCAGACAGCAGAAATAGTTTTCTGGACATGTTTCTATTCACAAATTCTCAATTCTCCCATGATATTTTTTTTTAAATTTAATATCTCCTGATAAAAAAAAATTATTACTTTCTAGTGTTTAGCCTAAAACTGCTCTGTAGGTCTACATATGACATGTTGGGCTTTGCAAAGCCACAGCTTGGTGCACACAAGCAACAGGCAATGGAGCAGCCCCAGCCGCTTCTGAGTCACTGCCATGGCACAAACAGGTTCTCTGTTCTCACGGGTGGGAAAATACTTGTCCCAGTGGTGTTTGGACTTTCCGTAGCTCCAAGGGTGCTTGTGGTGTTATAAATAGCAGCGGTGGGGCTATTCAAGGGTGCCGGGCTGTGAGTAACACTGTTTGGATAGTGCGCTCTCTGTGGTAGATTTATGCTTTTATTTCCAGCGTCTGTCCAGCATTTATAATCTTTCCTTCCTGGAGTTCATGATGAATCTGGAAGGGAGAAGCTTTGCTTTCTCATTTCGTGAACTGAAACAATCCTGTACATTGGGGCTCTTTACAGATCTCTGTCCAAAGGCACCCCACAGTATGAAGCCATGTACTTTATCTTCCTCCTTTTTTCTTGGTTGCTTTAAAATATGCCTTTCACCAGATTAGCCTGAGTGCTAATTCTCTGCCAACTACCTCTGAATCTCGCCCTCCTACGTGTCGTCTCTGACAGTGTAAAGAGTCTCCCCCTTCCTAAGAGCTGGGAAAGAGGGAAGACAAAGGCGAGAAAGCCTCTGCCGGAGGCTGTAGGGAATGGCTCAAGTTAAAGCAGACGGTGCCTGATCTGCAGCATGCGGCAGGTCACGCTCGAGCTTGGGAAGGTCTGAACCCAGCACAGGATGTAGTGAAGCTGCCTCGTGTTTCCACAGCTGGCACAGGGAGTAGTCACAGGTGTCACTGCCTGTGGCTGGGAGACCTCCCTGCAGCGGTGTGAGAGGCAGCAGAGGACAATGAAGTGAAACCCGGGATTTCTCCAGCACAGCCTGGCATACCAGGGGAGACAGAGATCTGGCAGCAGGTAACACCAGCACAAGGCTCACACTGAGGAGGTAAAGCACCAGGGACATGCCAGCTCTCTCCCTCCACACGCAGCTAATACCCGAGACGTCCCTTCTAACAATGAGCTCTCCTGACAAACAAAATTGGAAAAAAACTCCACAAAACCCATTGCAGAGGAGCTGACGCAGATTAGATCTCAACATTAGGTAAAATATTCACCAAGAATACCTCCTGCTGGGTTAGCTTGGGGGGGAAAAAAGCAGGGAACAAAAATTCAGTGCAGAGGAAGAGTGCAGATTTTTAGATATGGATACATGAATTTGAAAAGCCTGTTTCTTAAAATAAAGAGGGCTCAAGAGTGCTATGTATGGGCTAAAATATAATGTGGAATATAACTCAGATATGCAGATATTAGCTATCTTTCAGGATTGGATGTTTTGTAAAAGCTTACATTTTATTTGTAAATAAATGGAGCTAAGAAGCCCTACTGGCACAGACCTCATCTCACAAGAAACAGTCTAATTATTCCTCAAGATTTAATGGCTTTTAATGAAGATCTCAAACCTGAGTAATAGGAGTGGAAATATCCTTTGGAAAACGTATTCTTAATTTTCTCAAAATAATGTAGAAATCCTAGCTTTTTAGTGGGATCAAAGTCAGCCTTTGAGGAACAATTGGAAGCAAATAGGAGTATTAGAAACAACTTTGTAGCAGTCAACAACGACATTTTTCCCCAGCTTTTCCCATGTGTTTCAGGTAGGCACAGATTTATTAATGCAGACAAGTGCTACCAATTGCACCCTGAGAGAGGAGGACCAGTCAAGCAGAAATCTAGTTTACATACCTTGCCTTCACCCCTCTGTGATTATTTTGCTCTCTATTAAATGGTTGGTTGCATTACTAATTAAAAAGGCAAAAAAAAAGGCTTTCCATTTGCAATTGTTTTGGGGCCTTAATTTCCTTGGAGGTCTAACCGCATGTGTTGTTGACACAGCTCAAACATTCACATCTCAGTTATCCTGAAAAAGTGCTGCAAACAGGATAATGAACTTAACACATGTATCAGCATGGCAAGGCGGAGAGGCTGACTCCGACCTGTTGCACTCCTCCAGCAGCAAAGAGTGGAGAATCATGCCCTGCATGGGAACACCTGAGCAAGCACACACTGCCGTGCCTCTCGAGACATCCTGTCTTGCTCCAGCACTGCCCTTTGTCACAGGGGTCTGTCACCAGCTCACACTGCTGCCCACAGCCTTGCAGGATGCTGGGCTCTGTAAGGGGGCAGCTGTTTTTCCACAGATGCAATGGGATGGGGAAGGAAAGGAAAGTTCTGTGGTTACCCCAGAGAAACCAACAGAAGATACTGGCAGGTGTGAGACCGTCTGGTGAATGTGGCACAGAGGCTTCCCGTTGTGTTTGCCTTCTTTTAAAGCACATTGGCAGGTCTGGGCACATGTGTGAGCTCTTACTTGTGCAGCCCATCTGAGCAGTCTCTGCCCAGCACAGACCACTGCTACTGTGGCACATTGTATTTCCTCCTGCAGAGAACATGATCCAGTGGTTGTGGTCACTCTCCAGAAAAATACAAGTCAGGGGCTTGTACAGCCTGACCGAATAGAGCTTTCTACAGAGATGAGAAGTGAAATGCAGTTGTAGGGGCAGGAAAGTGGAAGCTACTCTCTGGTAAAAAAATCAGTGTGTTTAATTGTGCCTTTACTGTAGTTCAGTCCTGGGGTCCTCTGCCATCACGAGAGGTTCCCAGCAAGGTACACCTGACCTGGCCACCCCTGAGCCAGTGAGATGCCCCGCAGGAAGAGGCTCAGTGGAGAAAAAACAGCTGTCATTTAAAGCTCTTGCCCTCTCTGCCAGGTTCAAGCACAAGCTGCAAGATGAGATAGTGCAGTAACTCTGGGGAGATTTCAGATAGGCAGCCAGTGGCCTCTGCCCTCCTTGCGTTCTTAGATGTTCTGAAGGGTCCTGAAGGGGATAGGCATCTTTGCCAGTTATTGATCACAATAGTCCAGCTTCTCCAGTGCAATCCAGGTGTCTGACCCTGAGTTTGAAGGCAGAAGGAGTTTGTCCTCATGACACAAGATAGGTGAAATCATTGCTTGGAGATTGCCAGAGAGTGCTGTGTAAGAGCCTCACGTGTTCATTCTCTGAACGTGCCAGTTTTGCTCAAACTTCAGAAGACAACCTTGTTGTCACTTCTAAGGCAGTTTCTTTCCAGAGAAGCTGTTACAAATGGCAATAAAATTTGCCTTCTGCTTTCAAGATGTCTTGGGTCAGGGCAGCACCCAACAGGCAGTCAATCACTGCAGTGTTAGACTCTGATTTCTGACTTGAGGGGTGCCTGCCACTGACACCAGCTCTGCCCAAGGAGGGCTGTGTAACCCTTAAGTAACCTATCTGCAATCAGAAAACAACCCAATTCCAAGCTGCTCACATGCCTTCCCCATTCTCCAGCTTGGCAGGAGAAATGGAGGTGGATTATAAACAGAAGGGGGAACATGTTCTGCCTATCAAGCTGCCAGAGCAGTCACCATACTGCATGGGATATTTATTTGCTGGCCTAGGATTAACTATGCAAATGTATTCAGTTTTCCTGGAGAAAAAGGACTTGTAGTCAGTATTTCAGTTAATGTCCCAGTATCCAGGCTTCTGAGGGGAAGGCAGAAAGAATCCAGTGGTCATACGGTCACCCCAGGTTGGTGGCTGTGGCTTCTTTGTTGCACTTCCTCAGGTCCCCAAGGACAGTGCAGGTGGCCTAGAAAGTGGCCAAATGCTCTAAGTCCCTGTGCAAACAGGGAGCAACAGCGCTCTTCCCCTCTGTGCAGTGTTTGAGGGATGGGAAGCAGTGGGAGAGAGGATGGTGTCTGCTGGAAGGGGATGCTGTCTGCTGATGAACAGATGTCATGAGGGACCACAGTGCTGGTGTGGCCAAGCTCAGATCAGAGCCCAGCCCTGTGGCTGGGCACCAGAAGTGACATATGCTCATTTGTGAGTCCAGCCTGCATGGCATGGACTTTTATAAAGGTACACTCTGCTCCCAGGTCATGGTACTGATTCACCCAAATTCCCAAGAAAGGAAAAGTTTACTTCAGATTGCTCTACTTCTGTTTACTCTAATTATTGCTTTCACTACATCACTTCTGCTTTCACAAAAGGTAAAAACATTTTAACGAGATTATACATGATTGGGCAAATATTCTTGGTTTTGTTACATAATTTTTTTACCTTTTTTTTTTCCAATTTGTTCAATCAGCTCCAAAATTTACATCAGGGAAAATAATTTCAAGAGTTTATAATTTTCTATTTTATTCTACCTACCTTTGTGCTATTGAATGCCAATACAACTGCAGACTTCTGTTTCATAAAAACAGATTAAAAGGCAATATGGAGTGTAGCCTCCTTTGTGCCCAGCTAAACATTAAAGGAATTCCATTGTTTCACTCTCCCATGATTATAAAAATGCTACCTTATATTGCAATCTGCAAAAGCATAAATAAATTTGTGTTTTTATACATGTAGATGGTCACTTAACTGTTTCAGAGGAAAGAATCTTTCCAGATTGCTCTGTCTGGGTAGAAGAAAAATGTAATGAGTAATGCAAAAAAAGAAGCAGCAAAACAACAATTCTAACTACCCTACTCTAAAATATCAAATGCAGGCAAGAAAATGGGGCTTAATCAGTATTTTCTGCAATGTCTCTCAAAATAGATTCCTTTTTTCTCTGTTGGGACACAGTTTATAATAGCACAGGCGCAAGTAAATAGTGCACTACAGGTCATTCCTTACATTGAACTGTGGGTAACCAGCTGCACTGGGTGCTTGTATGTATGTGACTCCTGCTGGTCCCTGGTCAGGCAGAGGGTAAATGTAAGAATAACTCTGCAGTCCTTCTGTCTGAGCTGATTTGCTGCACAAGTAAGTCTATCACTAATAATAGAGCAACTGAAGCCAAGGAGTACTGCAAAGCAAAGCAGGGATTTACAGCAACCAGAAAGCACGGATTTAAACAGTCAGGAAGAGAAATAATTGCAAATTGCAGCATAATTTTGTCTTAATGTCAGGTGCAAAGCATTAAGGAGCTAACCTAACAGCATGTGCCTGTGCAGGCTCACACAAAATGCTTGCCTGTGTCTTAAGGGTTTTGTTGGCATCCACCTCAATGATCCCCAAATGCAGACGGAGCAGAGACCTGGTCCAACAAGGCTCTGGACATCCCCAAGGATGTACTTGGAGGTTGAGAGCTCTCAGCATCCTGCAGTGCCAGTCTCCCATTTAGGATTGGTTTGGCTTCTCAAACTTCTGTTAAAAATGGTTTGTTACTAAATCCATTTGGAGAGATGAGCTGTATTTACTAGACAGACACCCCTCCCGTAACATGCATTGTCTTATTTTATGCACGTAAGCTGTACCGACAATGGAGAAGACCTCACTTTGTGGAGGATTTTAGAAAAGTTATTAGTAACTTGGAAAGAAATAAAAGCCATTTCGACAGCCATTTGTCTTTCAGGACCCTGTTGTCACTACTCCCTGTTACTTAGAGTCAGGAGAGGACTCTCTCAGTAGCTTCTGTTCTGTTTTACAAGAGCTGAATGCTGCTTTCAGATCTCTGGCATGGCACTGCTTGATGTTGCTGGATTTTCTGCTTTGGATCATCCATGTTTCGATTTGCCACTGTCTTTGTAGAGAAAGAGCCTTTAAATGTCTTCCCTTTTCTCCAGCTGTCCTTGGGTTTTCTCTGTTTATTAACCATAGATGTATAAAAATAGTGGTTTTTAGCTTAGTTTTCTATTAAGAAACAAAAGGTGTTGAGTTGTTGTGGTTATGCAGGACAAATTTAAACAATATCTGTGGTGGCCTGGCTTGGAGAAACATTCAGAGTTAGAGATAGAATAAAGACAGTAGAATAACAATGCATGGACTTAAAAGCACAGATTCTATCTCCTTAAAAAACATTCACTACTTTTAGCACTTTAAAGGTTGTTAAAATAACAGCCTCATGGCTGTGCCACCGCTGGCCTCAGAGGACAGTATGGAGGACAATGAGCTTCTGCTGCTTTGTGTCCATTCGCTTTAAACCACTGAGTAGGTCAGGAAAATATTCTTCTTGGAAAAATACTCAGTTGCTCTTAGTCTTGATGAGAGCTGTGACCTAACCTCTGATTCAGCACAGTCTTGTTTTCCAGGTCCAGTCATAATAGCTGCTGAACTGACACTCTTTCTTGCTCAGCTGTGTCAGGCCATGCATCAGCTGGTGATGCCCTAACCAAAAAATATTTAAACAATTATCTCTGTGTCTCAGAAAATATTAATATTGTTAAATTAGCCCCCTGGGCAGCGCACCCTGTCAGTGATTCTGGTACACAGCCTTTATCTAAACACCTTGACAAGATTAAATCTGGGTTTCTATGGCAAATCTTCACCCAGTTTAAATAGACATGATTTTATCTATTTTAAAGCTATGCTATTTTACACCAGCCAACATGATGACTCTTTCTTCCCAGCAAACAATCCTGGAAGATTTAATAGATTGAATTTACCTGAGATGTACACCCCAGATGATTTTGCAAAATCATCTATGCTATCTTAATGCAGGAAGAATGAGTTTTACTGTTATTGTATTAAATGGCTTTGTTTTTATCTTCTTAGAGCAATTATTTCACTTGATTATAATAGAAGAATTTCATCTGACATTGAGTTTAGGTGCACCTGAATTCATTATACTGTCTAATTTATATTTGATATAAAATGACAATAGCTTGAAACTGTATTGACAGATCTTTATTGAAGATAATTACTCAACAAGAATCATTCTGAATGAATTACACTGAAAATTCACTTCAATTTTACAGCACTCCAGCGATAAGAAACATAACTCTACACACTTCCTTTGCTAAATTGTAGCTATAATTTTGTTTAAAACTCTTTGAATTCTTTCAGGTAAATTTGAGCTCCCCAGAGAAGCCTGTAACACCTAAGCTCAACTTCTGAGACTTGATTAATTCACAATTCAAGATGATACTACTGCAGGCAGATGTCTCGCTCTTTTCCCTGGGATGGCAGGTTGTCAGTTGTTTCAGGGAGACAGCTTTGTGGGAAGGGTGGGAAAAGCGGCCACCTTCCCTGCTCTTATCCAGAAAAGGGTTTGTTCTCCATTTCCAGAGCAGGTAGGAAACTGGTCACTGCCGTGTGCGTCTCGTGGTGTCTCTCCCTCCGCCCAACCCCGGGAAAGAGCTGCAGGGCTCAGGTTGCAGCCCCAGTCCCTCCCCTGTGGCTATTTCAGTCTGTGACTGCCATGGGACCAGCTGGAGGTTCGCGACTGAGCATCTGCATAACTCTGGAATTACAGAGGCCTTATGCTCAGCACTTTGCCGAATCAATGAGTAGAAATAAGGAATATTTCCTTTAGCTACAGTGAGTACATACCTTTTACCTCAATAGATTGCAATAATTTATTCTCTCAGTTTTGATCTATTTCTACCAAAAAGAGCGGTCATAAGTGGAAATCTAAGATACGCCTTCCATTTTCTTAATCTATTAAAATTCATTTGAAAACACAGGTAATATGTGTGATATAATGGTTGTTATCCATCTTGTATTCTTTGGCTAGAAACGGGCATGTGTGGAACTGGCTTTCCAATAATTACCTTTTAGAGAAATTTTCTAAAAATTATACTCAGCCAGGATATAAAACAGCAAAAAGGAGGAAAAAAATTAACAGTAAACCATGGGAGGGGAGAGGAAGGAAGAAAGGTAAAATACCATCAATACCTCTGAAATACAATTGTGGTGTGTTCACACAGAGAAGGCATTCAGCATCCACAATGGCTTATGTGTGCTTGACCTAGTAAGTAGTGTAATTGTCACTCAGACATATTGTAGTAGTATTTATTTCATGTCACATTTAAAAAATTAGTTGAGTAACAAAAGTCAGAAATGAAGAATAGTGAAGACAGGAATATAGAGAAGACAGAAGAATAGGGAATGATCACACTGAGAAATCATACTGAGAGTGAATGTGCTACACGTAAGTTAATTCCTTCGTAGGCTATTAATTAAAGGTTTATTTCCTTGTGTTGAAGTATTATTATCAGAATGGATTTAGACAGAGAGGAAGAAAAGGAAAGAGTGGGGTGGATGTAATTCACCATCAGGCAAGGAAAGCCACTGCATGTAGTACAGTCCTTCTTCCATCCACATGGTCTGTCTCTCCTAGTAAAACACTTCTGGATTTTCCTCAGCATCTTAGAAATAATTTATATTATTGTGCTTCAGCTGGTTTATTAGTATTCATTTTCCTCTTAGCCAAATGGGATTGTTTATTGAGAAGCATTACTGCACATCACTGAGTATCCAAGCTATTTTTGTTTGGCTGTGCTTGCTTCTTCAAGTCTCGAAGGTTGCCAGCTGCTTGTGCTAAGGATCTGAGCCAGCAAATTGTTGGTACTCACCTAAACATTGACTGCCAGGGGTTCATATGGCTCTTCGCAGGAAGGTGTACCAAGGGCTGCTGTCACTTCCTTGTTGCTATTCCCATCTGTTCTACCAGCCCTGCAAAGCTCTTCATGAGGAATGCTGTGTACGAGGCACTCTCTGTGTGGGGAAGAGGAGGTGGTCATTGCCTTAGAGGCCTTGCACATGCTCTTTTCTTGTTCTTCACCCCTTAATGGCACAGCTTCTCCTCTCTAGTTTTTCGTCTGCTGGCTCAAGTAAGGTTCTCCTGATTCGTTCCATTGTGAGAAACTAGAGAAACAGTGGCCTTTTGAATCCCCCTCTTGCTAGCACCACTTTGATGGCTGTGTAACTCTATTAATTTCAGCTGAATAAGTTGATTGATGCTGATTTAGGTGCTAAGTGAATCAATTTCACTATTGCAAAGGTTGCTGTACCTTTTTTGCATTACCTTATATCACATGTATTTTCCTGTCTCTATTACAACACACCTTTCCAGACTTAATATGGGTTTGCAGAATTTCCAGTAGACCCTGGTTAAACAACTGTATATCTTGTGCAAATTTGCTTCCTTTCTAGGAAAAGAAGTAAAAATATTGTATTATATTGTATTGTATATCCATGTAGATTTGGCAAATAGAAGATGAGGGGAAAGGGTGTACAGTTCAGCAGGTGGACGTAGTCCATCATGTGGAAGACAGAAGCTTGTGGAGAATTCTTAGATGTCTTAAAGACTAAAAATAATAGTCATAGTCTATTAAAATATGTTACATTACCCTGATAAAGTATAAATCTGGTTTCAAACAGAACCACTGGCCATTAAACTAATTGTATTCTTCGTCTTTGGGCAAGGAAATGTATCCTGGTGTAGTCCAATAACAGTATTTTAGAAGAGTTATTTTTAAAAATCAGATTAAAAGCAAAGAAATATTCAAAAATTTTAGATCCTACAGAGGGAAAAGAAAAAAAAAAACCACCCAGCACAGAACTTTGGAAAACAGCAATATCATTGAACCTCTAGTTCTGAAGGGGCATGAGGTTATTTCTACCAAACCATTCAAAAGTGAAAATTCTACTGTATGAACCCAATAGAAATAAATTAAACTACTGCGGAGGATACATAAGGGGAAAATCAAAAGAACTGAAATGGAAAGGCCAAATATTTGGTGGTGGAGGGAAAAAGCACAAAACATAAAAACAATAGCAAGAAGGACATCAGCACGTACTTGAAGTGCATCAGAAGGACAGAACTTGGAAGAGTGAGAATACAGATAGTTAAAAGGATCGCCTCAGAAACGTGGCTGTGACTGAACAACTGAGAAAGCATCTACTCAAGACAGATTAATTTTTCTTCTTTATGGATGATGTCTAGAGGATTCAAAACTGTGGAAAACAAAAGTGTTGAAAGAGCTGGACAAGGTGGAGAGTAGAAAATGTCCAGAACTCTGATGCCCGGTGAAACATGAAAATGGCTAAAGGGCTGAGTTAATAGTAGAAGCATTCATCTATCATTCAAACAGGCATTATCCTGGCACACTAGAAGCTATCAAATTTGCCTGGTGTTTGAAAGTTCTAGGAAGTAAGATGACTGCAAACCATGAAGTCTCTTTGCTGAACTTGGTAAGTGAAACCACAACAGATCACAGAACAGTTGGGAGACATGGTAATCAGATGCCAAGTAATGAGATGGTATTGTAAGAGGTGTTCAAAAGGAAAATCTTAACTTGGAGTAGAAGGTAGATAGGCAAAATTGTGGAGGATAAGTGGAGAGAATGGATGGATTTGTTTTGCAAGAAGACCTTTGCAAAACTGTTACTACTATTGGGGTCTAGAAGCTAGGCTTCTCAGAGTATTTTTCTTCAGCCCTATCTGAACCTTTGCTGATCTACACTTGCCAACCTCAACTGGTTTGGGGCAGAAAAGGCAAAAAAGGAAAGTGGAACTGTAGTGAGAGAGTGTTTGCAGAAAGGCTGCAGAAAATCAGAACAGAGTTGAGGTAGCAACTTCCTCTGGGTTTGGCATTTGGTGAAAGGAAGCCCAAGAGAACCTAGAGTATGTCAAAAGATGGATGGAATATCTTTTTTTAAAACAAATCTATACTTGGAAGAGAACACAGAGCAGTAGATGACTGTGATTTTAATTTGCCCGATGTCTTACATGTTTGTAACAGCCTTTTGTAAATAGTGAACAATTTTAAAAATTGAAGTGATGTTAGAAAAATGTGAGTGACGAGTATGACTTCACCTGGGACATGACATTGAATTGGAGCTGTCCCGTGTCTAAAAAGATACAGCACACAGATTTCAGGGAGAGAAGAAGAAAACAGCTTAGTTTGGGCAAGAACACAGATTCTCCTTCTTCAAGAAGTGAGGGAACATTGGACTGCTGAAGCATTAGAAAGAAATTCCTGCAGCAGGAAGACATCCCTTAGTTATCTACCACAAAATTTCTTGTGTGTCCTGTAATGCTGCTTGTATCATGGCAATACAACTTCCAGCAAAGGAATTTTGGTGGAAACTTCTAACACTGAACATCCTCACTGAACCGTAGTTTGTGCTGCGAAGAAAGTTCCATGAGACAAAAAGTAGATATTCTGACTGTACCCCTTATTTTTATAGCTCAGTCTGTTCTAAGGCACCTCCCAAGTCAAATTTGCAAGACTAGGTTTCAAGTTACTCACACTTTGTGATAAATCTGAGAATAGCACCAAGGTTTAGGGTTTTTATCCTTTCAGCAATGTTCTTATCTTTCAGGGTCTGCGATAAAAAGTTGGACTTACCCAGGTTCCCTTGCATCACTATCTGTGTTTGAGGCAAGTTGGTTTTGGGAGTGTGGATACATTTTCACTTGATTTTGGTATGAGGGGTTTTATTCTCAGTTTTATTGGAAAGAGCATTAGATTTGGCATATGTTCTGAAATATTTTATCTTGTGGTTGAAAACCTGACTTTTGAGTTGCATACATAGTTTTGCTTAAACTCATATCACACTGTACATGGACTTTCTGAACTATTTTTATGGCAATTCTGTAACTTACCACTTGAAACAACAAATAAGGTAAATTAATGAGATCCAAAATGATTTCAAGTGTTGTCTCGCAGGTAAGGAAACTCATACTGAAAGATAAAGGTAATATTAGTGGTTTCATTCTTAGTGGTTCTTCATTCTCACAACCATAACTGGCAAAGAAATCACTGTCATTGATCTTACAGTATCCTGGACTTGCATTATTTCTCCAGACTGTTGTGGAGATACTTTTTCTTACCTTGACTTATAATAGAGATATCCCAGGCCGAATGCTAAGATCAGATACTATGAAGGATGTGTAACTACTGCACATATAAACTACATATAAACTACTGCTGTCATATAAAATAAAAATTTATTAAGAGAGTGAAGGACATCCATGCTGGAAATGTCCTATGATCTGATCTTGGCTTATGGTACAGCATAACTGGTTAACCTGCAGCTTTATTTGCAATGTAATTATGCCAAATTATCAAACTGAAGTACACTGTTTAGTAGTAGTAGTAGTGAGACAATGTACTAAAGATGTGCCAACACTGAGTAGTGTAGTCCATTAAAACAACAAAAAAAGCGCCCAACGACAAAACCTCTAATGGACCATCCTCTGTGCTCCTCAAAGAGGTAAAATCCTTTATTTGCCCTCACTGGAGCAAGGGCACACCGCCTAAGAAATACGGGACTGGTTTATGTATGTGTTATCATTCTTCCCCCAACTTGACTGAAATGACCCAGTATCTCAGCCCGGCCTGTCTGGTAGCAGAAACTCGTGAGCCATTTTTCCACTACTTGACCCTGGCACCAACAAATAAATCCCAGGGGCTGAAAGGGACAGTTAGAGCGAGAAGAATAAGAAAACACATGGCAAGATCAAGAATGTGTCTGGTTTGCAATCTGAAGAAATACACCTTCAGGTTTTCCCTCTTGCTCCGAGAATGCAACTTTTAATCTTTTTGCTGCCACAGAAAAGCGTGGTCACCCTTCTCAGATAAAGCAGTCTACTTATCGCATCAATTCCCACTCACCCATTATTTATTTCACAAGTTAGAAAGCTGTCAGCATTGCATAAGAACCATCAGCATGAATATTTGATGACCACAGCTGCCATAAGCATAACAAATCTGATATACTGCTAGGAGCCATTAAATATTCTGTTTACTCCATAAATGTACACTTTTAGAAATCTATGGAGAGACACTGTCCAAGGAGATTTGAAGCTGGGTATTTAATATGAATCTTAGTTTTGAATATAAATTATAAACTTCCCTGAGAATCTACACAACATTTACATCCTCAGTGCATATTTCTGCATTTAATGAATGCTTAGAATGCGATATAATTTTTTGCTTCTGACTATTGTGTGATGAAATGCAGTGACTTTTCAGTTTACACTCTACTGGAATGCCTTTGAAAGCCACATTAATATGGCTGTGTTTTAATAGGCACCAGTATTTTAAAAGGGTGGAATAATTTTAAATTGTTTTTTATTAAATACTAGGTTGTAATTGCATATTTTTCCAATTTTTAATCCTGTTAGGACTTCAGCAGCTTTGCTTTTATGCACAAAAATCTCCCTGGATTTGTAAGCAGACTTCTTTGTGTTTTGCTATCTATGTTTAATGCAGCAGAGATTTCATTTATCTGTGCTGGAATGTGCTCCAGTGGCTTATGTACTGAATAACAACAACTCTTTCTCTCAAGTTTAAGAGTTACTTTTAGGTATTAAAAAAACGCTCACATTTTCAGCCTGATTTGTATTATATTTATTTTTTTATTGTAGAACTCAAAAAATGTCAATGGTTTCAATTAGAAATACAGTCAAGAGTGTTTTTTATGGACCAGTACTCAGCTTGTGAGACAGTTAAGTGAAGATGCCAAACTGAGGCAATGATGAGAAGAAAGTTTGGCACTCAGTAATTCCCCCACAGAGAAGCTGTTGAGCTTTCTTGAGGAAAAAAAAAAAAAGCTATTTATTTCCATAAAGATATTGAGTACTAATTCTTTCTTAAATTGTTTTCATTCTGGTCTTAAAATGAAAATTATAAAATGAGTGTTGGATAGCAGGAAATAAAAATGGACAGTGTTCAGTCAGGGGCCAGAGCATACAGAGATGGTATTCCTGGAGGTGCCAAAATGAGCACCGCACACAAATTGGCGATTTGATGTCCATCACACCCATGCTCATGGAAAGGGCAAGAGTATTCTTTCATCTTTCTACACTCTTGTTCCCAAAGGCTATGAGAGAGAATGGAAAATCTGCCTTGTGACAGTCAACATGCAAGTTGTACCATTCAAGAAAAAGCTCCTTCAACCAATGCTTATGTATTTATAGATTCCAAAACTTGCCACATTTGCCAGAAACCTCTGTAAACCTTTCAGCCACACTCACTGCTTTGTGTACTTTTACAGACTTTTGTGGCCATATTTATGATGTACATTCCTCATCTAATATCAGATTAGTTCACACAAATTTTATGCAAAATCCAGTTTAAATGGCTTGCAATTAGATGTATGTAGTTTAAAAACCATAAGCAATGAGTGGGAAAACCTTAATGAGACTTATTCTTACCCTCATCAAAAGAAATAAAAAATTCCCTGTTTCAGCTGTGTCTATCAAAAAGCAGGGCAGTAGTAGCAATCTGAATTCATCACGCTGTGTCGCCTCTCAGGAACACTAGCCTTTTCTTCTTTGCAAACAAAAACTATGGGTCTGATTAGCTGGATATTTTAAATCTGCATCTTGAAAAAAATTGTTGACAGCATTTTAGTAGACAAGGAAAACAATGCAAAATATTCAGAATGAACATGAAGTATCAGTTGTGCCTTTTAAAATTACTTTTCTCCTCCTTACTAGTGATTCTAGTATCTCTCTAGGAGCCTGAAATTAAACCATTTCCCTGTTGATTTGGGTTGACTTTTTCCGATTGGAAAGAAAGAAAAGAATATGCTTTCCTTTTTTTCTTCTTTTCCTAGCATTGCAAAAGCCCCACAAGGATTCTCTTCAAAGAAATCTGATCAGTGATTTAACACAATATAAAATGTTATGTAAAAGCACTAAGAAATATTCTCATAAAAGCCATTTGGGAACAAAAAAAAAGAGACAAAAACAAAAGTTTCAGCCAACATTTCCAAAGGAAGAGCTATCATTATTATTATTTTTAGACTCAATCTTTTTCCTTGTTCAAGCATATGAAGAATTGGCTTTTTATATGCATCTTATGCCAGAACCCAAGCTGGGAACAAGGTGCTTGTCTGGTCTTCAGCATTTGATATGCTGGAGTTGAGGATCCTGAGAGAAGGGAACAAGGCTCAAAACAACAGTATAACCCTGGTCTTCAGGAGAGCAGGCTTTGGACTTGGATATGCTTGGAAGAATCCTGCAGGAACCATCCCCAGAGAGAAAAGAGATCCAGGAGAGCTGATGGATTTTCAAAGATCATCTGTTCTCAGTGCCAGAATGGTCCATCCCCATGAGCAGGATATCAAGCAAAGGTCCCAGGAGATCTGCATGGATGAACAAGGACCTCTACCAAATTCTAAAGGAACTATGCAAAAAGTGGAAGCAGGTGCAGGTGATCCAGGAGGAATACAGAGACACTGAGAGTGAGAGTGCATGGATGGGGTAAGAAAAGTCAGCCCATATGGCGCTGAATCTCTAAGGGGAGGTAAAGGGTAGCAAGAACAGCTTCTCTGGGTACGTTACTAGGAAAAGGAAAACGGGAAAATATGGGCTTGGTGCTGTATGAGCAGAAGGGCAGGAAACTTGGTGGCAAAGGGCATAGAAAAGGTCAATGCCTTCTTCCCGTTGGATTTTACTGTAAGACTGGACTTCAGCAATCCAGGGGCTCTGAGATCAGAGGGAAAGCCCAGAGCAAGGAAGGTGTGCTCTCGGTGCAAGAGGACTGGCTTAGGGAGCACTTAAACAAACTGAACACACTTGAGTCCATGGGGCTTGGCAGGGGGCACTCGCAAGCACTGAGGGAGCAGGCTGATGAACTGTGAGGCTGCTCTTGATAACCTTTAAAAAGCCCTGGCTTTTGGGAGAGGTACCTTAGGAGTAGAAGAAAAAAAAATGCCACTCCCTGTCTTCAGGAAGGAGGGTCTGGGGAGCTACCAGTCAGCCTCACTTAGATTCCCAGGAAGATGATGGAAAAACTCCTCCAGGAAATAGTTTCCAAACATAGGAAGCACAAGTAGGTGACTAGGAGTCAGCATGGACTTCAGAAGGGCAAACTGTGCTCAATCAATCCTATAGCCTTCTACAATGACATTTGTGTGCCAGGTTATCTGATAGGCAGTACAAAGGAGGGGGTTTGATGATTTTAGCAGGAACAAAAGTGGGAAAATAGCTGGGGAAAGGTATAAGAAGGGGTGGTTGTGCATAAACTGTTGACTGGTCAGGATGGTTGTATGGCTGTGCCCTGCACCTGCATTCTGTCCTGAAAAATCTGAGATTGTTTCATGCAGAGAAGAGAAGGCTCAAGTTGGGCCTTGTGTGTTAAAATATCCGAAGGAAAGACGTAAAGTGACAGGCTCATTTGAGTGGTGCCCAGTGACAGGACAAGAGAGAATGGGGACACACTGAAAAACAGGAATATCCATTTAAGCCTAAGCTTCTTCACTCCAAAAGTGGAATACTGGGATAGGTGTCCAGGGAGGTTGTGAAATCTCCATCCTTCAAAATCCAGCCAAAAATGGCTCCCAAAAACTGCTCACAGTTGTCCCTACTTTGAGAAGGGAGGTTGGACTGGGTGATCTCCAGAAGTCCCTGCCCCCTTCAACAGTTTCGTAATTTGGTGGCATCAGTGTAGCTGAGGTGGAGCACAGCACAAGCTGGGAGCACAAGACATGCTCTCCTGTACGGTCACCTCCAACAGCTCCGCAATTGCCAAAGGAGTTGGTGAGCACATTGCTTGCCTCTGAAGGAGGGAGAGGAGGAGGTGACAAGGAAGAGCTGCAGTCTGTCCCCCACAGGTTGCAGTGGGGATGCTTCAGCTGTGCTCCCAAAGCTGGTGTTGCCCTGCAAGTGCCAGTGGACATCTTCCCACTGCTGCACATCACTGCTCCTCACCCTGCCCCAGCAAGGCACAGCTGCCTCGTGGCATGTGCCTGGTGTGAAGCCTCTTCATGGAATCACAGAACCTTTGGGTTGAAGAAGAACCTTAGAGACCACCTAGTTCAAACCCCCTGCCATGCGTAGGGACACCCTCCACTAGGTGAAGTTGCTCAGAGCCCCATTCAGCCCATCCTTGGATGGGTTAGGGTGTCCAGGGATGCTGCTACAGAAATAAGACACAAGCACCTTCCCCACTCTGCAGGAAGTGATGAGGCTGGGAGCATTTCCCAGACTGCTGCCAGCATGGCAGCTGCCCTTGCCTGGCCACACTGCTTGATCCAGAGGGAGAGGTCACTTGTGAGGGTCCAGATGCCCTTCACACCCCTTTCCCAGCCACAGGCCAGGCTCCTCTCAAGAGGCATCCCACTTTAGCATAGGGTAAATATTATTTAATCTAGTAAAATTCCTTCAGATTGTTCTAGACTCTTTAAAAAAAAAAAGGCTGCCTGCTAATTTTGGGCAGTTGTTACTGAGACAGTTAAATCCAAGGGGAATTTTATTTGCCTTCTGTAATGCAAGTTAAATATAGGGGCAGCAGGAATTTCCCTCCAGGCCAGAGAGGTCTCACATAAAATATTTGAACTTTGCAGGCATGCACACCCCATAAGGCAATGCTGAGTATTTCACCCAAGTAACAACACACTCTCCAGTACTGCAGCAGCCCTGTGTGTGAGTGAGGGTTGCTGATTCCCTTTGTCTGTGTTTCACTCCTATGCTACTATTACAAAGTCTGTGTACCATCATCCTTACTCCTACCTGATCATTCCTCTTCTTTGATCCTTTCTAGCACCATGGAACCTAATTCATACTTACTCCTTTGTGTGGGATTACTTCAATAATTTCATCTGGGCTACTCCACATTCCTACCAGCACATCTGAGAGAATTCTCAGTTTATTTACCTATTTTGTAAAGTTCTGGAGTTTACTCTCTAATTCATTAAAATTCCATGGGAGATGTTTATTTTGCTTAGCACTCAGTGTAAAGTTAAATTAAAGTGAAATAATAAAAAAGAAAAAAAAACAAAAAGAGAGAGAATGGGTAGTAGCTGCATTTCCTTCTCCTTGATTAAAGCAACTAATTGGTCTGTCGTGGAAGAACTCCTCTTTGGACAAACCAAAGACCTCCACACCTTGTGCAGACACCTAAAAGTCCCCAGAGAAAAGTTACGGTTCCAGTGTGAACTACTATGCACATGTAAGTACTCACAGACAGCTTGCAGCCTAAAGAGGAGGGAAACAAAAGATGTCTGGTATGAAAGAGCAGGTCAGTGGAAATGCTCCTAGAAACTTTTCAGATGTTTTTCAAATGAGCTCTCTGTGTTAATCCCTGGGCATTTTTTTTTTTTTTTTTTTTCAGTGGTTGTGTATTCTGGTAGAGTTGAAGAGGAGTCTGCTACAACCAGGCCTGGATTTTGTGCACCTTACAACCTTGGCCAAAGAGAAACGCTCCCTTGAATTTTTTTTGTAGTTTATTTACAGGTTAACTGAGATCCCAGACTGCACTGAAAAGGTACATATTGCCCCAAACAGTGCCTGCCTCGGTAGGAAGATTCTAAGTGAATTAAATATGTAATGTTTCCCGAAGGAAAGAGTCTGCTTGCAACAAATGCGACTCTTAAACCTGACATTTCTGCAGGATAAAGGAAGACAAACAGTTCCCTTTAGCTTTCCTCCCTTCAACACTACATGTCACTGTGAATGGAAGTTCACAAGTAATTAAATACCGTAAGGAAGAGGTGAAGTTACCAGAGAATATTGATTTTAAGTAGTGAATATATTTTCTTGCTTACTTTGTTCAATACAGATTTCATCTTTTCTGTCTGCAGAAACCTTGCTGGGAGCGTATTTTCACTTGCCTTGGCCATACTGATGCAAGCTGGGTGCCACAGTAGAGAGGTCCAGGTCTAATGCAAGGGCTTGATTTAAGAATGTGTTGCAGAGCTGGGGTTCCCATTGTAAAACTGCATCCAGAAAATCAGAATTTGGAGGGGAATGGAGAGTGGGGCTGCCATACTTATAAACACCTGCAGACTGACAGATTTTAGATGATCTAGAACACCTTGTCATTTGATATCTCAAGAATAATCTAAATCATAGTGAGTTCTTTTTATTATTAATTTATTATTTAAATAATTTAAATGGTTTAAATAAAACTTGTGGGAAATCTGTGCTCCCTGTGTTTGGGTAGCTTGAAGGAACAGGTTGTGCCTCAGTTTCCCTGGGTGGGGAATTCCTTCAAGGGGGACCCATTTCTGTTCTTCTTTTGGGGAAGAAGATTGTCCACTTTGTGGTAACTGCTGGAGGTAAATGAATTAATAACACGAAAAAAGCCAGAAAGATAGCAACACCTACAACAGAAAGGACAACATATATGTGCAGTTAAACTCGGGATTTGTTCCAGAGGTGAAGATATGAAACAACCCATACAAGCCTGTTTCTTTGTTTTGTAAGCTGTGTTTTCTGAAAAGTGTCATTTAAAGTCTATGCCTATTCTGTTCTAATCTTCTTCCAGTAAAATAAATAGTAAAAATATGTATTTTTAACCCATCTTTGTGCCACCAGCTTTTGATACTGAAAGAGAAGTGAGTTTAAAGTAATCATCTTGTACAACAAGGGAGAAGTTGTATTGTCTCAGTTGTGTCTTAGAGCCTTTGTTTCAGAAATACTACTCTGCAGCATTCTCCTGTGCCTCCTGCAGATATTAATAACACTGTGTCGCTCAGACCAGACTATCAAATGAATTTACCAAGCTAACTGCGGAGCAGAATTAATTGAATCTTCCTCACAGTCAAGCATCTTATCATCCATACGCAGCAGGTAAGTTGGGCAACTGCTGTAAAAACCAAGGCCATGTGCATGTGCATGATGGTGATAAACAGAAGTAATTTCTGTGCAAAAACATTTGAGGCAATGTTCCTTCATCTACAGAACTCTTCCATCCTCAGTTTTTATTTCTTGTCCACCTTAAATCAGATATTTTTACCGGTGAGCTCAGCTAACTCCAATTGTTGTAGCGTTGCTACCTGCAGTGTGAACACCTCTAAGCCAAAAGAGCCAGGTGACTGTGCCTATGTCCACGAGGAAAAGACTCTCACCACGGTCTAGGCATGTCAGCAGCACCAAAAAGGGAGCAGCATGTGAATAGACCTCTCTTGAGAAGCTGTCACATCAGCAGCAGCACCCAGACATCGTGTGACACTGCGCCAATGCTGTGCCCGATTTGCTTCCCCACCACTTTCCTGCAGAACTACAGCCATCAGTTTTGCAGTCAATTGTCTTCTTGGAAGTGACAGACCAGGAAATTCTGATTGAAACACCCGCTTAGCGGGCTCTTCTCAGTTACATGCAGTCTGCATCAATCAGTAAAGCTGTGCTATGAAAAGGCATTTTGTTTTGTGGAGGATTTTGATATTGCAAAATCCGGTTTCATTTCAAATTGGAATGAAACCTAAATTTCAACATCTTTCCATGAAAAGGAAAACCCCTGGGTCACTGCATTTCTGGCAGGCTGCTGAACAAGGGAGGGTGCTGGAAACCCTCAGTCTCTCATCCCAGGGCTTTCCATGTGACTGGCAGGACTGGGACCAGTGAGACTGAAAACCACAGGGTCTCCCATTTTCCCAGGCAGCTGCAAATTGGTGATTCAATTCATCATTCCCCAGCAGTCCACATGGTGATCTCTGGAGAGCTTGGTGTTGTAGCCATTCTTTCCCTTCTCCTTGTGTGTCTTGATCCAGTCTGCTGCATGTCTTTGCTTCATGTCTTTGGATTTCTAGATGCATTCCCAAAGTGCAGACCCTTTCTGAGCATCCCGTTACGAGAACTGGGACCTTGGTATTCACTCAGCCTTGGTGTTCAGTAGGAATTTTGGAGCTGAGTGCCAAGTTTATGTGCAAAAACTTCATAGCTGATTTGCCTGTGGTGCCAACTCAGATCTTTAGTCAGGGTGAACTTGACCTCCATGTAATGGTTTGCTGTCACTGATGCAGATTCTGAGACTGGTCTCAGGTCTCAGAGACTCCCTGATGGCTTAATCTAACTCTTTCCCAGAGCACCAGCTCTGTGGGTATTCTGGCAGGCTGCCTCCTCGGGGACACTTGATAGCTGAAGTGAATACTGCAGCCTTTGCATGAGGTTTCCAACCACATCCCAGTCTTCCCCCTTACAGCTCCCTCAACACTATTTTAGGCAGCACAAGAGAAATACAGATCTAGGCAAAACAATAACATGTCTGTGTGCCATACCATGCCTCAGTTTTCTCATCATG
This sequence comes from Pomatostomus ruficeps, assembly GCA_013400735.1. NCBI lineage: Eukaryota > Metazoa > Chordata > Aves > Passeriformes > Timaliidae > Pomatostomus > Pomatostomus ruficeps. Next base: position 19,840 of record VYZT01050748.1, on the reverse strand, counting down.
CTGGACATTTTTGAGTGCTTTCCAGGGTCTTGCTCTCAGAAATGCAGAGCCTCTTATCTCTGGACCTGACCCTACAACATGGACCACAGTAGTTTTTATTTCCCTTTTGTGAGTCCTTTCTTTCTTCCAACATTAAAAAAACCAGTCAAAATTATGCCACTTGGAACTATTTACTTTATCATATCTATTGGCCTGTCTAAATCTATTGAAAATGTCAGTGAGCCATCTAATCCCTTACCAAAGGCAGAGCTTCACCTCTCTCCCACCTATAGCATACAGATTTCATCCATCCATCCATCCATCCATCCATCCATCCATCCATCCATCCATCCATCCATTACCCAAGCACAGGTCCCAGGAAATGTCTCTGGAAACACGAGGTCACATAGTATCAAGAACTGGATATTTGCTGTAATCAGTCTCTTCAGAGGATTTCATGTGGATGAGTCAACTTTCTCCAATGGGCATAAAATACTTCCTTCAGACAGCTTCTGACCACTTGTGATTCACTCAGAGAATGAGAGTGCCAAGCTGAAGTGACTGGAAGAGCAAAAAAGGTTTCTAAGGATGTGAGAGGTTGCCACTATTCCCAATTATAAATGTACCTGGGGACATGAGATGCTGCATTAGACTATTGTGTGAGCACAGACTCATTCTACACCTGCCTCAAGAGCCAAATCATGCTTTTAGGGGCCTTGTATGAGCATCTTCCACTCCACCTGAAGTCAAGGAGGGTTGATGGTGTTCAACATTCCTGAAAAACAGGCCTGTCATGCACCGGGTTATGTTGATGTTCACCCAGGGGCTTAAACAATACAGTCTTCTCACTCCCTCTGGAGCACTGGGCCAGTCTGTTTTCTTGCAACAACACAGAACAGTACTAAGGATTTATATATTATTTGCAAGGTGACAGACATTTGATGGAAACCTCCATAGGCAGGTCTGGATACAGATTTTTTTGGTTGGTTGGTTGGTTGGTTAGTTTGTTTTGGTTTTGTTCAGGTTGGTGGCTTTTTTTGTTTTTTTTATTTGTTTCTTGGACCATCCAGAAACTTTCTACGGAAAGATACCAGAAGAGTTTAGCTTGTTTACCTTGTCAAAACCAATGCTGTGAGAGATTATGGGAGTGGTGTGTAAATACTGGGTAAACAGTGGAAAAATCACTGACATGAAAGGACTAGGTTAGTTAAGAAAAGTTCAAGCTGAAAGCGAGGTGTTTCTGAACAGACAGTAACTTTTTAGAGGAAATAACAGAAAGAGTTGCCTTACCCCTTAGCTTTGTTATTTATGTGAATTCAGATGCATTGTGTCTGTAGGCCGCAGCAGGGAACAATAATCAGACACACAGAAAATCTCAGCTCTAAGGTCCTGGAAGTATCCTTTCTACACGAGTCTGGGCTTTTGAACTGAGAGAAAGCTGCTGGAAAAGGAATGTTATTTGAACTTAAGCCTGTTCATGGTGAATTCATTTGAAAATTCAAGCAGATGACTTCAGGGAAATTATTATTATGTTGCTTGCTTAGCTGCAGCTGTGATTTCCTTTTTGCATAGTGTAGACAGAGCTTTACAGAATGTTTCCCAGCACCTTCGGTGATAATTGACAGCTATATGTAAACCCTGCCTATTGTTTCAGATAGCAAAACATCTTAATTTCATGTTTCAGATTAGAAATGGATTGAAAAATGAATAGACAAATAAAGCACTGTAGTATTTAGAATTTGTTTCACTCATTCATTTTTTATATGTACTCTTGGGTATATTCTCCTTCTGTCACATGCATGTGAACCCAATTGATATTTAATGGAAGCTTTGTGAAAATGCTGAGGAAAATACATACTTCTCTGAAATTCAAGCAGTACTTTGATATCAGGTTGTACATGAGCATATGAGAGACTTTCTGTCCAAAGAAATATTGTCTGTCTTATTTCCTCTGCCCTGTTATCTTTGGAGATTATTTATCTTTAATAAAGCAATGGCATCAAAAAATTGCAGAGCTAGATTTTGCTGCCTACGCAGAACGGTGTGTAGGAGTCTAATGACTGTTTTTCCTCAAAAAAAGTCCCAGAAGTATGCAAACTGCCCCCAGATGACCCTGCTAGGATGAGGGCTGAATCATAGAGTCATTTAAGCTGGAAAAGACCTTTAAGACCATTGAGCTCAACCGTTTACCCAGCACTACTGAGTCCACCACTAAACCATATCCTCAGGTGCCACATTTGCACTTCTTTTAAGTCTCTCCAGGGATGGTGACTCAACCACTTCCCTGGGCAACGTCCCACTGTCCAATCTAAATCTCGTCTGACACAACTTGAGGCCATTTCCTATTGTCCTATTGCTTGGTACTTGCGACACGACAGACTCCCACTTACTACAACCTCCTTTCAGGTTGTGAAGACACAAGACCTCTGCAGAAAGTTTGCTGTAGGAATGAGGAGGTGGAGAAGACAGAAAAAATATTTGGTTACAAAATCTCTTTCTCTATTAAGAGGATCCTTACAAAACAGGCTTGAATGGAGGATTGAGGGACTTACAGTTTTTAAATTGCGAAACAAAATCTGAAACACCATCACTAATCCAGTAGACCAGCAATAATCAGAGAGCAAGAGAATACTGTATGACACTGGAAAGGATTTTATGTGGATGATGTCACTCTTTCTTTGAATGAATGCTATTAATCTGCATCTGAAGCATAAAACCATGAGGTAATGGAATACATTAATTGCTGCAAGCTGCCAGTGTCTCTAGGCCAGTGGTTACCAATGTTTTTGGAGCCAGCCTCTTAGTACTTTTCCTCTCAGCCCTTGTCCCCAGCAGATAACTTCCACCTTTGCCCACATCAGCTGAAATTACCCATTTTATCTTGCTAGACACAGTCTTTGCTGCTCTCCTGTGTCTCAGCTTCCCATGCTCCTGCTGCTTTTTCTTACTGCCAGCTCCCAAGAACAAGGCCCCAGGCCCCAGCAGAGCTTATTCACGTGGCCCCTTGCACTCTACTGAGCCTCACCTTCAATGCGGCGAGGCTCAATCCCTCACTGGCTGGGAAGTCCTAAGTTGCTTGAATTGTTCTGCTATCTTAGCAGCAGAGATGAAGGGAATGTGAATGCAGAGGATCCATGTGGAATGTTTTCCATCACAAATCAAGCAAGTGTGTGAGAGCTGTTTGGTAGGAGCTCATTATTGCGTTCTTCCAGGTTCTCAGCACTTGCTCAGGAGGGAACCTCGGGGGATTTTCAGAGCATTGTGTAAATGGCCTTGCAGAGCAAGCTATCAGTATTCCCTGAGCATGTCCAAAACAAGTAAATTATGCTAAGGCAATAGCACTTCCATCTGTGTTTGGGTTGGGGTTTTTTTGTGGTTAGTTTTTTTGGGCAGGTTTTTTGGGTCTAATTAGATTGTACATTCTTTGAAGCATATTTTGTAGTGTCTAATATAAGTACAGGCAGATAACTGATACCGATACTCAATACAGGTTTTATAGTAATGTATTAGAAGGATAAAGATAGTCCTGGCTATTTTTATAGTGGTGTAAGTGCTGAGTCTCTGACCCCAAGGTCTGTTCTGCCATTCCCTGAGGACTGGAGCTTAAGCTCTCAAGTTGTAAGCAATCAAGAGACTTTATTTGTGCAGCTGACATGTTAAGGCACTTAAGGTGTCTGAGATCAGGTTAAGATGTCAGTAAGGACAGAGTGAGCAGCAGCTCCAACTCAGGCCATGGTTGAAGGGACAAAACCAGACCGAGCCCCTTTCTTTCCATCTTTGGTAATCCAACCACATGCTACCAGCCAAGCAGTTGGTAGTTCTAAGAAAGAGGAGAAGTTGTGGAAGAGGAGTCTGGGAACCAGGGTTTAAGGGATAACTGAGACAAAGGAAGCTAAAAGGAAGATTACAAGCTTGATAAGGAAATGGAAGAGGAGGATGAGTATGGGAACTGGGAGAGTAGACTCAGAACTGGTTCAACAATGTTTGGAAAATCAGAATGACAGTGGGACAGGGTAGTCAGGGTAAGAAAAAGCAGAAGACTGGGGCTGGATTAAGGGTCTACAGAGGCACCCTGGTGGGCTGAGACACTTTTTAGGAGGAAGCTTTGGACGTCAGTGATAAATGGTGTCCCTCAGGGATCCGTACTGGGACCAGTGTTGTTTAATAATTTCATTAATGACACGAACAAAGGGTTTGAGTGTAGCCTCAGCACATTTGCAGATGACACCAAGCTGAGTGGTGCAGTTGACACACCTGGAGGATGGGATGCCATCCAGAGGGACTTAGGCTCAAGAAGTGGCCCATGAGAATCTCATGAGGTTTAACAAGACCAAGAGCAAAGTCCTGCACATGGGGTGGGACAACCCCTGACAGGCTGACAGATGAACAGCTCAAGAGCAGCCCTGCTGAGAAGGACTTGGGGGTGCAGGTGGATGAGAGGCTGGACATGAGCTGGCAATGTGTGCTTCAAACCCAGAAAGCCAAACGTGTCCTGGGCTGCATCCAGGGCAGTGTGGACAGCAGGGTGAGGGAGGGAATTCTGCCCCTCTGCTCTGCTCTGGTGAAACCCCACTTGCAGTGCTGCCTCCAGCTCTGCGTTCCCCAGCACAGGAAGGACATGGACCTGTTGGAGCAAGTCCAGAGGAGGCCACCANTTCCCCAGCACAGGAAGGACATGGACCTGTTGGAGCAAGTCCAGAGGAGGCCACCAGGGTGATTAGAGGGATGGAGTACCTCCCCTGTGAGGACAGGCTGAGAGCATGGTGTTTATTCAGCCTGGAAAAGAGAAGGGTTCAGGATGACTTAATTGTGGTCTTCCAGTACTTGAAGGGAATGTACATGAAAGATGGAGAGGGAGTTTTTACAAGGGCATGTAGTGACAGCACAAGGGAGAAGGGCTTCAGATTGAAAGAGGATAGGTTTAGATCAGATATTAGGGAAAAATCCTTTACTGTGAGGATGGTGAGGCACTGGAACTGGTTGCCCAGAGAAGTTGTGGCTGCCCCATCCCTGCAAGTGTTCAAGGCCAGGCTGGATGGGACTCTGATCAACCTGGTCTAGTGGAAGGTGTCCCTGCCCTTAGCAATGGAGTTGGAACCAGATAATCTGTAAGATCCCTTTCATACTAAACCATTCTGTGACTCTATGACTCTATGTGCCTCTTGCAGCATATATTTCTTTGGTTCACAGAGTGTCAGCAAATAGAACTGAAACTCACTGGCAAAGCATTGTGTGTGTGTCTTTGTGGCATACACACACACATCCACAAACGTGTGTACCAGGCAAGAGCCTGTCAGATATACCAGGCAATGGTCAAACACTACTGAAAATTGTCCCTTATCTCAAGAGGGTGATGCCTTCAAGGCTCCTGTGTGCTGGGGTCCTGAGAGACAACAGAAGCATGTTTCTGGGCTTTCAGCGTGTTTTTATAAACTCAGGAAATAATGGTAATTTTTTAAATTTTTCCTTATTAATGTTTAAAAATATCAAGTCCTTCATTTTTGGGCAATGCTAGAATTAAGGTTGCAAAATGCTCTCAGCCCTGAGACTTATAGCTTTAACTGCATCATCATATATACTTTCTTCCTCAGGACACTGCTGAAGGCACAGGATGGATCTGCTCTGGGACAGATCCAGGGTCCCCTTCCTTGTTCTATATAGAAATTGGCAAATGGGTATTCCATGAGACAAAGAACTGAGGATGGAGACTAGAGATTGTCAAAGTTGTATCTTGGTTCTGCTCTAATTCCTATAAGATGTTAATCAAGCTTTGACAGCTTGACAGTTTATTTAAACAAGTGTGTTTCTTATATACTGTATTCCAGATTTCAGGTGCTGATGCTTATGTTTGCAGCAAAAGTCAATGTAAGTTGTTCCCTTGTCAAGTAAAGTGCTGTATAATGCTAAAGCTTCTGAAAAAAAAGAAATCAAACTGGGCATTTAAAATTAATGAACAAATTGGTATTTGTGATACTAGAATGGCGGGTGTTATGGATATTAGTAATTCTGTCTCCACCACAGGGTTTGAGTGGCACCATTACTAAGGCTTTGGTACCATGCCTTCAGCAATATGGCAAAAAGAAATATTGAACGGGAGCTCATTAATGGTGCAATCACACACAATTTTCTGGCTGCAGCAGATCCTGTCTCATCGGTTGCTGACCTCTCAGGTCTGCTGGTAGGAGAGCACATCTCACTGTTCCTCGGCTTTGCAAAAATGATCTGCCTTAGTGTGGGCACTGCTTTGACTGCCATTTAAAAGCACACACAGCCCCATGCTGCCCCCCCCAAAAAACTGGATCATTTGACAGAATTTGAGTTAGGAAATGACTACAGATGGAGCTGTGCTGGCAGATCAGAAAGTGTGATTATGTCCCTGGTAGAGAAGGGGTGATGAGCAGCTGGTGGTAGCGCCAGGGCAATGACTCTTTCTTGGGATGAGCTGTGATCAAAACACACCTGATCCTGTTTCACTGGGGTCCCACCCTCAGCAGCATGCAGAGCATGGGGTGGCCTTCACGCAAAGCAAAGGAGCAGGACACAATGTTGGGCCCCAGTACGCACTACACAGGACTAAACTATGCTGCACAGGTGACATTTCTTGTGGTGTTTCCCAACTGCTAAGTGGTGAACTTTATAGTGTGAAATGCATTCTGAGCACATTTCTGTATGTCAGTACACATGGAAATACATGTTACATAAGGTATATGTGTGTCATGCATATGTATGGAAATACATTTTTGCTACCTTTTCTTTGCTATGCACTAGGAAATATTCAAGGGGCAGATGAATCAGTCCTATGGCCCAGTCAAAATTACAATGAGTCTATCAAGTAGACCTCACAGGGAACATTTAAATCCCATAGGTATTTTAGAGACACTTAGTAACTTCTGGTGCTCCTTAAATATTAACAGCTGCTCTGGACTGTTGGACAAAAGATCATTTGGAAATCGTTTGGTGCAGATCCATGACATAACAGTGTCTCAGTTGAAAAGGAATGATTCCTTTAATCAAATCATTGTGTAGCATGTTTGATTCACCATGGAGTTGCTAAGTAGTCTGTCCCAAGTCTCTGCAGTAGATACAAGGCATAACCGGGGTGAGGGGGGAGTAGAAAAGGGAAACGTTTTTCAAACCATGCCCATACTCTGAATCTTATGCCAGAAGTGGACAAAACAAGTTTCCTAACAGAAGGTGGAGTCGGAAAACTTCTTTGATTTGTGTAAACTGCTAGTGGTCCAAGAGCAGTTTGAAAGGAGAAGCAAATAGGCTGAGGGCAGCAGCCAAGCATCAACCAGTGGTGAGGATGTCCTAGCCTTAATCCTTATGCCATCCTCAGAGAAGATAAAAGGATATAGAAGGTGCTCTGCTAACTTCATATTAGCAAGTTAGGCAACTCCCCCAGAGTGAAGCCAGATGGCTTTCAGGACATTTTGGTTTGTCTCTGCTATTCCAAAAGACTGTAGTGAGGATACGTGGGCTGAGCTGGGAAACCTGCCCCTCTGCTCTGGCATACCTTGAGTGATATTCATGTATGAAATGCATCTGTTTTGATTGAGAAGGATTTACCAATGGCAAGGAGGTTTGACATTGGCAGAACTATAATTCCCACCACCTGGCACAGCTTTCTGCACTGAAAAAAGGATTGAAAGGTAGTTAGAGCTCAAGACCAATTTATAGAAATTTAAAAGACAAGAGGTGCACCACTGCAGTGGCGTGGATGTTGTGCACAAGCCTTGAAATGGCTCACAAGACACTTTACCACTTTACTACACAAACCTTCCCTGAGGGAACTAATTTTGCCTGTTGGGAGAAAAATAATCTATTCTTCTTTGAATGAGAAAAACTGCGTTTAAAAATGGAAATCGTCTTCTGACAAGCTGTACCGCAAAGGTGGAGAAAGCTTCCCGTGGCACACTTGATGTGATAACCTAGAATAAATGCCAGTTGGTTGAAGAGACTGTCCACATGGTAACCATTCATGCTATGTACAAGTGATGCAATTGATTTTTGTAATCCCAGACAAAAGTAGACTCTTCTGAAGCATTGTCAGCCTGTGAAAAGCTCCCAAAGACCAAAGCTGCTGCTGAAAAGCCAACGGTGTGGCCAGCTTCCAGCTTGGCATCTGCTGCTAATGTTCCATCTACCTAAAATTGCCATTATAACATAGTTAGAAAAGGCGTTTTTCATTTCCTGCTCTGCACTGATGTGTAGAGTTACTGTGTGCTGTTAGCAACTAAGTGCTGGTTTTCACTTCAGGAACAGATGCCTTTTATTGAAGGCTGGATCCTGGCAGCCCCTCTGTAATTACAGAGATGGAAAAGGGTGCAAGAAGCTGCCTGGACTCAAATGTGCATGTGTGGTGCTCTTTCCATCAAGTTTGGTTTTCTCTTTTCATTGTCCTCATCTTCAGTTTCTCAGATGTGAGGCTTTTCTTCTGATAAGAACACGATCATGAAGTGTGAAGCGGAGCCCTCACCACGTCTCTCCAGCATGTAAGAGTTCTCCTGGATGCGGGTGGCTACAGTCCCTGCCCAAATTGTCCCTGTGTGAAATTGTTGTTTCAAGCCTTATGGGCTGCTGCTCTGTAGTTTCTAAAATATTTCAGACCTTCTCCCTTAAGATGTGCCAAGCAGCTGCCAGTCTCTACAGATCAGGGCGCTCACAGTGGCTACAGTTTAGTGTGAATCAGATTAATTTTCTCTGAAGCAATTTGAGAAGCTGCTAGTGGTCTTGTCCTCTCCGTGGATAATCTCCTCCTGACGGTGGTCATGAATCATCCTTGAATAACTCTTCCATAGAGATGGTTTTGAAGTTCTGTTGAGTCATCTGTGCAATCTGGGAGGGTTTGCTGTGTGCTGTCTCCACACCTGCATTTCCCAGAACAACCCAATGGGAAATGCCCTGTGCAGTTGCTCGTGGTGTCCTGCATGCTCACGTGCAGTACCATGCACCATTCTCCTTGGTCACCCCCAGCTCTTTTCAAAGGTGAGGCAGCTTTTGCAACATTCTTGCTTTCCCGGTTTTAGTTAAGGCAGTTCATAAGCACACATGTGCTGTGAGACTGTCTCTGCTGGTTGAAGATGATGCCTCCCCGAGGTACTGGTGACTGTTCAAGTGCAGAGCTCTCCATTCCCACTGATCAGCCAGCAGGTGGAAATATGTTTATGTACACCACTTGCTTCTTTACAGAATGTACTCAGTTATCTCAAACCACTGAAGAAGGCAGTCTGAACTAGCCCACGTACAGTGGAGCAGCTCAAGGAGTGTCCACACAACCCTTTCTGCTGGCAAAGCAGGAGTTGTGAACTTCAGGTGGGACTCCGGCACACACAATCACAGCTGAAAGTAGAAAACATTCATCCACAGCCTGGAAATGCATCTGACTTCAACCTGGTCCATTTGAGGTAATGCTAGCACATGGACAGGATTTTAAATATTAAAAGATTCCAACATAAACTAAATTAAAAACTAATTACACAAACTTGCAATGAAGAGGGAAGAATAAACATAATAGCTGAACTCTATTAAGGAATTTGCATTTGTACAGGAACATTTGCAAAACTAAATGTTTTAAAGATTGTTTCAGATAATTTGGCCAGGAATAATTATCACATAAAATCAGACTGTAAATACAGAGAAAACCAAATTAAGCTGAGACATGAAGTAAAGTAAGTTATTAATAAGAATCATGTTTTATATTTTGTATACTTTTTTTCAACAGCCCTGGAATGTCTTACTGCAGGATAATTAGAATATAATCTTGTTTCAGGAAATCCAGCACTTGCAAGTCCAGCCCTGTGTGTGTTTGCATGCAAGTCTGTCTGCACACTGCTTGGAATAACCTGACTGATGTGCCAGATACTCACTATCTGTATCTACTGGAGAGCAGGGTGCCACTAAAGACCATACAAAATAGAGAGCAGCTTGGAAAAGTTACCCTTGTGGAATGGAAAGATCAAAGGGAGAATCAGTTTGGGGAAAACAGTCTAAAAGTGAACACAACAGGTAGTAGTAGGAGTACAAAGCAGTAATGCAATAAAAAAGAAGAAAGAAAGGACGTGGAAGGATGTTGGAAGTGCAGAACAATTCTTTCCAGATTTATAATGATTTGTAGACAAGCAAACTAGAAAGTCCTTGAATAGATTTTAAAGTAGCCTGGATGTAAATTGGAATGCAGGTCATATTATTTGCAGCTTGAAACTTTTGCTTAAAAGTACGTGCAATGCCTTTACTGCAGCTGGGTCTTTCTTTAACTTCCTAATCATTTGCTTGCTGTGTGACATCAAATACATTTTTAGAGTTAAGGTCTATTCCAAGCCTTAGAGGTTCTAAAATCATAAGCCAGATGTTTGGAAATGGAGAGGGGGGGCTTAAGAATCAGAGAATTAACATAGTGACATATATGTTGTGTATATATATATATGTATGTGTGTATGTATACACAAATATGTTTAGCAGTTTCTTTTGCTCATTCTCACCATCAGGGTCCTGAGAACACTTAACAGTTCTCAATAAACCTGGCCAGCCCCATCTGGGACTTCCACCCAACCACCGTAAAAAGGAGCAGAGCCCCTTTTTAGTTCAGCTGGGGACTCAGCCTCTGCTTGAGCTGTTGGGGGGTATTTTGGTCTCCAGCTCAGCCTGGCTAGGGCTGGCTATGGACATCTTTGCTCTGGAACTCAGTGTCTGGATTGGCTTCCCAGCTGGAGCTGGGCACTCTCTTATCATCATGGCCCTACTTGGACATCACTGGACTTGACCTATGAACTGCCTTCCTGGTTTGATCTTGATCTTGGACCTGCCCTGTCAGCATGCTTTTGCCTTATGGTCTGGACTCTTGGCTGCCATCTCTGAGCCCATCCTGCTTGGCTCACTTGAGGCTGCGGGGCAGGCTGTGGGGTCATCTCTGTTCCTGGCTTGCCATCCCTTGGAGAAAAGATCTGGTTTTGCCGCTCTCTGGTGCTTTCTTCAAGTATGTATGTGCATGCACAAAGGTGAGGTACTGTGCTGCCAAAGTGACAGAAGGTGGTGGCTCCTACCCACTCCACAGAAGTGCTGTAACTGAAGTCACCTTTTTGCCTAAGGAGGAAGGAGCTGCTAAGTGTCTACTCTTCCCCTGGAAGCACGAAAGTAACAGCAGAAGGCAGAGATAAGGAATAGAAGTCTCTGGCAGCATTGCTGTATTATCTCCACCACAGGAGGAAAATCTAGATAATGGTTTTATTTTCAGATGTGAAGATCTGTGGTTCAGATTTAGCTAGAGGTCTTTGCCCACAAATATAGATAATCCTCTATTCAATGTTTCACTTCACTGCAAAGCCCTGCTTGTCTAGGTAAGAAAAGTGCACTGACATGGCTCATATGTTTCCAGAGCTCAGTGTTTAGTTTGTAGTCAGTACTTCTGGTCAGTCAGACTGACCCACTTGTGTTTTGTAGGTCAAGGGGACTGGGATTCTGCAGTAAGCTTCCAGAATCACTTTTTGTCACTGCATCCAAACAACTCCACATTATCAAGGAATGTTTGTGGCCTAGGTAGTAATAGGACTGGGCAGCGGGTCCCAGATTTGAAAACAAGGAGCAGCTATTTGCACTCCCATGTCCTCTCTGTGCTTTCAACGGGAGCTGCTTAAGAGGTATCCACCAAATAGTCAGCCCAGAGGGAGGATGATAGAGAAATGAGTTAAGGAAGCTTCAGTCCTTCCTTTCCTAACCTGCAGCTTCTCAAGATACATCCAGATTGGGAAAAATAAGGAGGAACACAGTGTCTCCTCATGCAGCCTGGGTAGGGAAAAGGTGCTTTGAAGCTGGGAGAGAAGTAGTATGGGAGAACAACTGGATAAAGAGACCAAACACAGCAGGAAGACAGGCCCTGGGAATGGGTGTAGGCAATGAAGGAGCAATTAAAAAGAATGTGTAAGTGGAAAGAGAATATTAAAAAAAAAGTTTATAGGCAGCTTGTGGGGCAAAAAGGGGAGATACAAAATTGGGTAGCATGAGTTTGGCCTCCATAAATCAGACTGAATTATCCTGCTTACTTCATCCTGCAGTCCACAGCAGTGGAATGAAGTGTTTCTGCATCTCTTGGTTTGTGTGAATAATATGTTCTTGGCATCAGCTTTGATTTTAATGTGATTGGTTTTTAAACATAATTAGAAGTGTTTTTACAGCTTTGTGTATTTCTGTTTAAGAGACAACAAAAAGTAATGCACAGTTATGTTTTTTTTACCAGAGAAAGATCTCTAAAACATTACACCAGAACGGCACTACAGTCTTGATAATAAGAACATGCATGGTGGATCATTGCAGAATTGGCTCTGAATGTTTGCCAGCAAAGCCTCTGACTCAACAGAAAGCACAACCTGTGGTTTGTTAGCCCCGCTGACCTCAGTGCCTCATTGCACAAGCTGTTCACAGGATCAGATACCCCAAGTGGAGCCTTAGATGGGGGAGGAGGTGTTCAGTAATGCTTAAATTGTCTATGAACTTTCTTGATTCAGTAACGTTCACTTTCCTCTTTCATTTGGAGTTTACTGTGGAGGCTACAGTAAGGTCATCAGGGACTCCAGGAATGCATGGTCCCACTAAGCCAAGGGGATAACTCACATGCTCAAATGATGCCTGTAAAACCTGATACAAGAACCCCTTAAGCACATGCTCTAGTTTTCTGAGAGTGCATTAGGGGACTTAACAGCCACAGAAATTCTTTCCTGAAGATAGGCACAGGAAAAATTACTGCACAAAGGAAGTGCCTCTCGACAGAGGGATTCACAGCTGTGCTGCGTACTCTTCCCTCACACTGCACTCTGGTGCCTGAAGCCTTTGGGGAGCTGAGCTGTTCTTCATGGGCTCATCTCCTATCTGTGTCCAGCATCTGCCTCATGTGGCTTGGTTCTCTTTATCTCAGCTGGCCTGGCCTCCTTGCTGGATTTCTTCTGGTCAAGCAGACAAACCCAGTATTTTTAAGAAGTGAGTACACACTGTGTTTGGGTTTTATGGGTTGACTGACTGCTCCTCCTGTAGCATTTCTATGGCAATAATATAATCTAAGTATCTTGAAGGAACTGTGACAATTTAAGCCAGTGGAAGATTCAATGTCTTAACTTTTGCTTTCCCTTGTGTTTCCATGAGCTTATCTGCAAGTTTAAAAGTGTATCAGTGTCAGATTCTACTTTCCACAAATGTACACACATTTAATTCATTAGAATGGCTGTTCCACAGTTGGGTCAAAATAATACATAAACCATATTTTTGTGACTTAAAAAAGGCCTTGACACTTGCTATAAAGACAGGGCTGGGGAATGATTCACCTCTGAAGGAAATAGTGTGCTATTTCTGTTGTACCACTTCTTAAGCCAACAGACAAACAGCTTTGAGACCTGCTACTGCACCCTAGAACATGTTTTGATGTTGCCTTTCAAGTGTTTAAACAGGAGATAGAGTCAGTTGTGAAATGTCTTACTCCTTTTTGATGAAAAGGAGCTTCAGCCAGAATGTGATGAAGCCACGGCACAGCTTTCTGGGAGGGGTGCAATGTGCAGCTGGACCTGAAGAAATCCATGTGGAGGCTGCCAAGCCAGACTGAAGCAACAGCTTGGGTTGGGGGGAAACCGGGCTGGATGTTGCAGCAGCCATTGCTTGATCCATGAAAAACCAAACCGCAAATATTTCTCTCCTTACTACAGTGAGAAGCCAGTCTTGAACCATGTCTCTTATTCATATCACTGTAGTTCTCCTTCATCTCTCTTCCCTCTATCTTGTACGCTATGTGGGTAATTGTTTATTGATGTGTGAAAATTGATAAAGGATGCAGTCATACGGCTGTGATAGGATTTTTGGAAAATGAGATCCATGGCTTTTACAGTGTTGGCCTTGTGAAATTTTGGGACAGCTGCAAGACTGCAAGTGCTGTATTTTCAACTTGCGTTTGTTTCCTACAGTGTGTTCTGAAAATTTTCTACACTCCTCAGCATTGGAGCCTGACCTTGTTAGCCTTAGACTAAAAAGATTTACAAAATCACTGGCCACAACTAGAGAAAATGATTTTTCAGGAGACCCCATAAACAGGGAAATTACATAGCACCGTGATAACTCAAAGCAAAGCCACATGTTTAATTATTGTTGTAGCCATTTGGATTTAAGGATGACTGAACATTTTTAAATGATAGAGCATGGCTTACAAAAGGTGAGCTGTGTGGTTTGTGAGGCTCCACTGGAAATATTCTGTATACTATTTGAGTGCCACTTCATAGGCAGAGGAATAAAACCTAAAGGAACTTGAAGCTTTTTTGTTGATCTGTGCCTAGTGATCTGCAATATGCCTACAAAGTAAACATCCCAGTAATCAAATAAATTTTAACATGTTTGGGAATTTTCAATAGAATGGGGATTATTTTCCCCTTTGTGGATTTCTTCTATTCATATCTGTACTGGGAAGGAGGCAAGGGAAAACATTTCCACAGAAAATAACAATGTTTTGCTTATTTCCTTTTAATCCTGCAACCTTTGAGCTGCTAAGTTAACTTAACATGCTCAAAAAGTGCTATTTAAAAGACCTCTCCCACACATGTCTGTAGCAAACAATATTAGAAGGCCACTGAACAGCAAAAATACTTGGGGAAGAAAGCATGGGTTGGAATGCTTTTTAATCATTCAGATATGTTAAAATGTTTGTGGTCGAACCTAAGGAAAATGCATACCTTTGAAGGCATCTTGGCAAGGTGCACTTGTGTTAAGTGCCTTATGTGTCTCCTGTTTCTTTAACTGATAAAATAAAAGGCTTAGCAAAAAATGCTGGCAAACCACACCATATTTAAATGAACAGTTCAGAACCTAGAGCAACTGAGTAAGAAAGAGCGGAGTGAACTGGTGAGGTGAGGCAAAAAAGAGATGCAGTGGAAAATATGAACAACTTCATGAAAAAGTTCAGAAACCTAACTCAGAATTAAAAATACCTGGGTGGAAGAGAATAAAAGGGCTGTGAAAGTACAGAGCCTGCTGACCTACAGAGAAGCGGCTCTTTCTGAAAAGACAGAAGCAATTTTCAGTGGAAAGCCAAAAGCTCTGGGACTTGCTTTTCACAGGTACATCTGCACTAACTTCAGAGCACCGGCCCAAGCTCAAACTTGCCTCATGTTTGGACACAAGACTCTGCTCAGGGCCTTGGGTGAGCTCCATCTCTGGGAAGAGAAGGAGAGTCTGTGCTGGCTCAGCCCTATAATATAACCCAAATGGTATCATAGCATGCATTTCAGATGAGCCTTTGCTTTCTCCCAAATCCTCCATCCTAGATCTCATAATTCTGTGTGGCACTTATCTCCCTCCCAGAAGTGCTTAATGTCACATTCCACAAAGCCCTGCTGGATGAGTGGTGTGCTGAGTACAAGGCATTCATCGCGTGTCAGTGGTCCAGCCTGCTTCTTATCCTGCTAAGTGCAGGTCAGCAGTACCAGGGCCACACCATCCTCCCACCACTGGGGCTTTCTCTTGGACAAAAAGGCAACAGCGGTTTAACCAGTTTTAATTATTTTTTGCTTTTCTCCTTAGACTTTGGCATGCCATCATAAATGGTTTGGCCAGACAGGGAGTGGGGCCAGCCTGGAAAGTGCTGAGGGTGACTCCCTGTCTCTTGGCCTCGTCAGATGTCTCTGCAGGGAGGATGCTGCATGAGCTGTGGGCTCAGCACTAGTCTCACCAGGGCTTGCAGTACCGAAGGACACCTCACAGGGACTCTGTTAGAAGGTATTCTTCTCACTGGCTGCTTTGCTCTGTGGCTGGTCTCCTGTCTGATCTCTGTCCTGTGATCAGCCACATGAGGCCTCGTGTGCTGGGAGGAAAGAAGGCTGATGTCGCCTGTGGTGGTGGTGGCGGTTTAAGTAGGGTGAGGATTGCTTCCCCTGCCCCCATGAGCTGTCCTGTGATTACCCTTGGGGGAGCACCCCAGCAGTTTTGACTCTTCCAAAGAGGGAGAAGGACAGACAATCACCAAAAGACATTTTAGCACCGCATCTTAAACCCAAGTATTCTTGTCTGAGATGCTCTGAGACCATTAGTATGAACATGATGTAAATAAGTAGATATGGTATCAGTGATGTTGAAGTTCATTGAAATGTTTGGCTAATAATACCTGGAAAAAAGGTGAAGCTCAGTCTGAACTGTGCCCCATGTCACATGATTAACCTGAAGCAGGACAGATTTGTACATTTTCTTGGCCAGAGGAGTTCATACCAGGTACAACCACACAGAGCTGCAGTGTGTACATGTAAATAAAAAGGAAGGTTGTGGCAAACTTCTTCGATAGAACAGTTTGCACTATTTTATGTCAGTTTCTCCAAATCAGAAAGAACTGAGCCAACTTATGTAAAAGGACACCCTGAGAAGGGTGGAGATGAAGGACACTGCCATGCAAAATGTCCCAACAAAGACCAGCTTCTTGCTCAGAGATGCAGGGAGTGAGGAGTGGTGCATGACCAGGTCCCTGCGGATGCCTTTGCCTACCTCCAGGAAAGCGTCTGGCTGATGCTGACAAGGGAGAGTTGTGAGTATCTGGGGTGACAGCTACTGCTACAGAAAAGTGAAAATGACCTCCCCTCATGGCAGCAGTTGCTGCCCTATCTCTCCAGCCCCACTGCAGGAGTGGTAAGCCCTAGAAAAGCTCTAAGCACTCACTTGTACCAGGTAAGCCAAGATCCTCTCACTTTTTATGAGCAGTGCTCAATGAGAAGCCTCAGAGCACAAGCTAATAGACAGCAGTTCTTTTAGTGAAACCTTTATGTTAATTCAATACAGGCTACTTATGGAATTTCCCTTGCCTGAGAAAATCTTGACTTCTATAGAGAACAGCACTCAGTTTTGTTCTTTTTCTTTTCAGAACTTCAGAAGTTCCCTCAAAAATTCCCTGAAGCCTTAATAATAATGATTCTCAGTTGCATGTCAGGATGTAATGTACAATGTAAAGTTTTCACTTTTGACGCTCAGCATAGTTAAATTTACCACAGTGCTTCACATCCAATTTATCCCAAGAATTCTAGCAAAATCACATACTGTTCAACTAGAGATTTATCATGGGGTGCTTAACAATGAATTATTCAAGACTACCTAATGTATCGTGGTTTCTTGAGAGCCTGATGTGTGTATGTGTATATATTTATACATAAAATACCTGTGAGCCATTACAGAAAACCAGTTTCTGAGCGAGGAGGTTTCAAGCGTAAAACTAGAGGATGTTTAAAAATAGGTGTCCTCCTGAAAATGCAGCAGTTTTAGAGTGAAGAAAACCTCAATAATCTTCCCTATTCAGCTATACACACAGTCATTTAAAGAGGATCTATATCCTATAGGGCTCCTTTTAGGTGAAATTTTAAAAGTATCTAAATTCTGCAATGAAGGTGGTTTTTTTTTTTCCCTGTGTGCATATTGATGAGGCATTTTAGATCTCACTGAAATCTTTTAAAGAATTTCCTTCATTTGCAGGTTTGAAAAGATTACTATGTGCTTCCCACTAGCAATCATCCACAGTACTTTTCCCAAAGTACTTTACTGAGTGGGTATGCACTTCCTTTTTACTGATGGAAAAACAGACAGAAAAAGACAAAGTGGTCTGCCCGAGATAAACAGCTTGGTGCGTTGCCTTTTCAAAGCCCTTGGGACTCTTTTTTTACCTGACCAGGGGGCAGCCTGCTGGAACGACACTGAACTGGGCTCAAGGGAGCTCTTTGGCCCTTAGTTTTGCTCGCTCGAGGGGAGCAGGCTGAGGAGAGTCCCCAGCTCACAGCTGCCTCGTTGGCCACCTTTTCAGATGGCCATGGAAATGACCCCAAGGGGCCAGATTTTCAGTTCAGCATTTTGTCCTCTGACCCAAACAGACTTTGAGATGACTGGTTTTATGTTCAAAGGCGGATCAGCTTGTCACCATGTGATATGCATCCCTGGGGACCTGTCTCCTCTTTGACACCTCATTGAGTCTTTCTTGTAAAGATAGTTGTGCTTGTTTGCAGAGGAGGCCGCCTATTATACTCCTGTGCACATCCATGTGATGAGAGGGCTGGATTTTCACACTGATGGGTAGGAGGCATTTTGATGACTTCTAGTAGAAGAAACTTCTTCTGCTGGCTGCAGGGGGTTTGCTATTTTCTTATTTCAACTTGCAGGCTGGAGTACCTATTTTGAACTTACTCAGGTCCTTGTAAAGAGTGACCTAGAACTCCCTTTGGCACCAGCAGCAGCTGTGATGGTTCCTTTTTCCGAAGGCTTCTTGAGAGGAAGGGCTGGTATCTGATGCTTTCTCCCTCGTAATTCTGGTGACCACAACCTGAGGCTTTCAGACAATGAGTGGCAAAAGAAGGAGCCAGATGCTTTTTGTCCCTCCCAGAGGCCTGCAGGACAGACATTAAGGGACAGCTGAGCAGAATAAGTAAATGTTCAGACCTAGCTTCTGAGGTCACTTGTTCTCGTGTTTGTGACTGGTCGGACTTGGTACACTAATTTAAGCTTATGGCACCTGTAGGATCGTATTTATGCTGATGTGTTTAGGATAACAGTAGCCCTGTTCTTCAGCAAGTCAGAGCCCCAAGTCTAAAAACCAAAGGAAGAACAAGGGGAGACAGGCAAAGGGGAAGAAAAGCACAGTCTCTAACAATAAAGAATCATCATTTTCTTGTCCAAGAGGAGTAGCAGAACACATTTCTCCTGATGATACTCTTTGAGGGTTTGATTTTTCCATGAATCTCCGGTCCAGCAATGAATCCTTTCTCTTGCCCTAACCACCACGTTGCAGACTACCCAGGGATTTCACTTACATTTGCCTCCTGTGTTGCCTCTGGGCAGGACTTAGGACAGGTTACCCACAGCAGAGAACCTGCCACCACTGTAAGCTGTAAATGTTCTCAAGGTATAATTTAAGTGAACTCAAGAGGAAAAATAGCCCAGAGACAGCGCCTGTGGCCAAAAGCTCAGGCAGAAATGGTGTCATGTCAGTCCACAGCTATGGAGCAAGCTACTCTGCATCTTCCTGCCTTGGTTTCTCCCCTGTGAAATGGGGATGAAAATATTCATCTGTCTTACAAACATGATTAAATGTAGGTAGAAAGAAAGCCCTGTAAAAACTGGGAATGGTGGTCCTGTCCTCTAAAAGCAGTATCTGGTCTGGACACTGAACTCCAAATGGAAGGATGTAGCAGGGCCAAGGTGCTCACAGCTGAGCACACGGGCTGCCAGGAAAGTGCAGGCACGGGAGGAGGGAGAACACGGAGGTGATGCAAGAAATATTTAATTTGGTTTATTTGCTAAAGACATCACGTGCTGGCTCCAAACACAAAACCCGATGGAAAACCCGAGTGGCAATGAAAAGCTGCCAACACTGCTTTTCCGGGGAGATTGAGTGGAAAAAAAAGAAAGAAAAAAAAAAGGCCAAATCCCCCTCCTCAGCGCCCAAAGCCCAGGCCGGGCCCCGTCGCCTTCTGGAGGGCGGCCCAGCGCTCCCTTGCCCGCGGTGGGGGAGAAGGGAGGGCAGCCCTTGGGCGCGCAGGGTGACCCCGCACGGAGTGCACACACAGACGCGCACACAGACACGCACACAGACACACGTGTGGGCTGTGCACACATACCCCCGCAGCTGATGCAGGAAACCGACCGCGGCGGCACAGCCCCCACGGGCAAAACCCGCGTCCCGGGCCAAAAAAGGGGCGCCGCGGCGGAGAGCACGACGCGCCTCCTCCTCGTATTTCCTCCCCCGCCCACTTCCAGCGGCGGAGGGGCTCGCTGCCGCCGCCGGCTGCCGCCCGGGATGGAAAGTTGTAGCCGCGGCGGGATGCGCGGCGCGGCGGTGAGTTTCCCCGGCGGCGCCGGGGCGCGGCGGGCCGGG
>VYZT01050742.1:33768-45026 GCA_013400735.1 Pomatostomus ruficeps | reverse complement strand
AATGGAACCATGATACAACTATTCTTAAGAAATTTTTGGCCTACAGACTGTGGAATGTGTCTTCTTTTACTCGGATAAAATATAATTCCTGTAGCACAGCTACAAATGTTGTGTTTCAAAAGTGAGTCTGTCACTCACTAACAATGGTTTTACTCCAACAGAGATCAAGTCGTTATTATCAGATAAGTAACTTCCGTCAGATATAAGGGATGAACCACTCAAAAAATCAAAATGCAAAAGAAAGGGAATGGCATAATAATCTAAATACATATTTTCTGTTATTTGCAGGTTATCACAGGCATAATACCTTGCCATTACATGAACTCACAATTAGAATGAGCAGTGCATCATTAATGTGCAACACAAAACGGAATTTGAACATTCATTCCATGTACTTCACTAATAAAGTATTACTTTATACAAAATGCTGAACATTTAACATACTCTCCTGAAGTTCCTCTAACAAGATGATTAATTAGGAAACAAAACAGACATGCCCACAGGTTTTCTTAACATTTTGCATACAAATGCAATCACATAATTCAAGTATCAAAATATGTTTGAATGTATAATCTATCAAAGTTATCAACAATTACGCCTTACAGATTTTCAGTGTTCCTAAACATAGTACAAACAAGTTCTATGCTCTTTCTTCCCTCCCAAAAGAAGAAAGAAAAGGAAGGGGGAAAAAATGGTATTATGATGTCCTAAATTCCCTGGATTCAGTAATTTATTTCTCTTTGCCCGTGAATGAACAAAACAAATTGATTCTCCGTGATACTTCCCCTTCTAGAAAGAGATTGAATTCACACCAATTTTTAACATCTTTCAAGTTATCCTCACAAGACTGAAATCTAATACAAAGAAGCAAGAATACAACAGCAAATATTCAACATGTTACATGAGAATAACTTAGAAGGTAAAAGCTAAAGCATGAAAATCAGGACTTTTTGTAAAAAGCTTAAAAACAATAAAACAGATGATCACATGTGGACAAAATATTGTTCTACAAATAATTCGATCAGAGCTAAACTAAGTGTTGTGTGATAGCTCAGTTCCCATAAATACATTTTATTTTCACTAGTCTTGTATTTTGTTTATCAAAGGGCTGAGAGAAAACAACATCACTCACTTCCATGCAAAACTTTACCTCTGCCAGTCTCTGCATCTTTTCTTTATAAAGGTAATTTACAGAAATTCAAAATCCTTCGTTTACAATCTTGTTTAATATTACTTCTACTAGCAAAACTATTCATGATCTCTATAAATACAGTTCAGTTTTGCATAATATGCCTGATTTCTTTGTAATGTTATACTGTTATACATTCTGGTATATTATAAATGAGAGCTACATAAAGAAAGCAATCAGGCATAAATTGCAGATACATCATCCTTAAGATGCAAAAACCCCACCAGACGTGGCACTGGACTTTTTTGTTTGCTGTTTTGTTTAAAAAAAAGAATGTCTGGGCATAATAGGCTGTATGAAAATGCCTGGCATCTTAAAATCACTCTGAATGTAAAATATCTGATGTGAATAAAAGAGGAACTGGTTTTGGCACAGCAGTTAAAAAGTTCAAAACTTAGGATAACAACCATGGGAAGATAAACTGTGTATGATTGTGCCTATAACAGCATAACATTATAATCTAAGACACAGAAAGTATTTCCAGGACAAAAGTCCACGGCATAAGCAGCAGCTTAATAAGACAAGCATGGCAAACTCTTCAAGTTTGGAGGTTTCATGGTATCTCTCCCTACACGATCTTGCTACAAAGCAAGACTTTAATCTGAAAGGAAATATTTCTGCAGATCTTTTGGAAGACAGAAAGGAAAACCTTTGAAGATCTATACTTGCTATGGTAACACTTACGAACATGCAAGGTATATAATGCATTTATATTGCACACACACGAAAATTTCCAACAAAAGGAGGATTAACAGTATAGCTCATCAACAGAAATAGTCATGAAAGAACCTAAGAATTTAGATGCTACTCCTGACAGCACTAATTAGGAAATCTTAACTGATGTCAGCAAGAGCTGTAGGTGTTGAGAATCCCTTAACATCAGGCAACAACTAATGCAAAAAAACCACAAAACCAAAACAAAACAAAAAAACTAAACAAACAAAACCAACAAAAACTAAAACACACAAACAAAACAAACAGCAACAAAAAAACCACCCCACATCAAACTAAAATGCCCATGGATTGAAAAGAATGGACTGACCACATTAGGAAACCTAAAGCATAAGCTTTCATTTTTGTATTACTGAAATGGAGGCAATATTTCCAGAGTTTGCATGTTTCAAGGGGTCTGTTTAAGATACAGCATGCAAGATTACTCCAAAAAATTCAAAAATAATTACTTCATAATTTCAAGCTACTTGCTTATGACTACTATTATCTTTACCCATGGTATGTCATTCTCTTCAAACAAAGTAAGTATATTTTATGCTAAATTGTTGCTATATATCAACTTTTGCCGCAATTCACATTAATTCTCACACACATTGAGATACACATATACATAAGTTTATTTAAATAAGGATGATTCTAACAGATTCTTAAAAAGGATACTGTTTGAAATCATTCTCAAGCTCAAATTATTAGTCAAAATATTTCCATACATGCAGAAACACAAAACTTTCTATTTAGTTTATGATTATTATTTTTAAGACTGAGTTTTTTTATCACAACCTGTTACAAAGACAGTTATTTACATAATTTCTTGCAAATATGAACTGCCATTGAAGAATTATGTATCAGTTTAGTGTTCAGCTCACCACAGATAACAGTGAAGCCTCTAAAAAGATGCCAAATAATACCATCTGCATCTTGGTACTTTTCGTAACAAGAACATCTGCCCAGTAAGAAATGAATAAAGACTAGCAAATTGATTGCAAATTATTGAAAAATGTTTTTCTTATTAAAAAACCAATATTTTAATAATAAATGTGATTAGTCTTCACCAATTATTTTTTATGTTTTACAACATCCCTTCAAACAACATTCATATCACTACACAACTCAGGACTCCAGCAGAAAGTATTTTGGAAGAATGTGGGACTAGATTAACATAAAACTGTACCAAGTTAAACATAAAAGACAAGCCAAAATTGCAATTATTTCCCCAATGGCATCACATCCATATTCTCAAAAGATTTTTCTGTGAATGCAAAAGTGGGTTTTCATTTTGAAAAATGAGTACATTTGTGCAAAATGGGTGTTGTTCTCCTCTTACACTGGTATTGCTGGTGCACAAATCACTCTCAAGACTTTAAAGAATTTACATATAGCAAGAGTAACACACCTAATATTTTTTTTCTCATTTGTTTTGTAATGTAAAGGCTATAGCTTCAAACATAATGCTTTGACTGACAATTGATGTTGAAAAACAAATTTATCCAGAACTTGTGGCATAATAATGCTGTACCTGAATTTGACCTTTTTTGACAGTGAAAACTTCTGAACCAAGAGTCAAAGAACGTCAAAATGAATGTCAGACTAATCAGAACAGTCATAACATCCCCAAAGCACACTCCCACTTAAATGAGATTTCCTAAGCTGCAGGACTAATCATAAAATTACGCAGTCTAGCTAGTCTAAGTAGCTGATTGTTACTCTTCATTTATAAGAACTGCTGATCTTGATTATTTTGGCAATATTAATTTTTCCCCCTTTTTGATTTACCAACCCAAATTTTCCTCTTTGTATAACTAAATGGGTCTCAGTTGTATAGCCTAGAGGTGTAAAATTCCCAAAGAGCCAACAAAGCAGGCTACCCTCCTGGTCAGACCCAAGTATTATACTTTGAAGAAAACTCTGATAAAGCTCTCTTCATTTTTATTAAGCATATAATTATATCTTGAAAAAACTTCAGTACAAGATGTTGAAAAAATAACTATTTATTCTGTGATGCAACATGTTGTCACAGAAACACACCTGAAAATCTAAACCCTATGTTCAAATTATCATAGGTTTTTACAGCTTATTTCAGACCATTTGTAGTAATGCTGTGAGAAATCAGCATAATAATGTATGAAAACTTAACAAAGCTCTGATGCCAAAGGGATGCACCACAATATAAATAATAATGGAGAAGCTCTTAAACACTTCCACAGTCTTGTCTTAAATCTGCATTCATAAATAATTCTCTAAGCCTTGAGTTCCGTGTTTTAAAACATCTCTTTAACATACAGCTCAAAAGAGGTGTACAAAAATAGCCAGGATACAACTGTGTATTTCTTGGAAAAGGATCTTTTGTTTAATTATTATTTCTTAAATGAAACAGGTCAACAGAGATCAGACACTAAGAAAACAACCTTTCTTGAAATACACCTAATCACTGTTCAAATGACCACCAGTTCACCTGCAGTGATCACTTATTACTGGTAACACTCCAGGTTACACTCCAGGTCCTTTTATACTGCATCCCAGCTATACTATCAGCAATACAGCACCTTGCAGAATTCATCTCACTGATATTAAGTCAGCAGCATTAGCTGAGACCCAACTGTCCTTTGGAGATCTGACCCTTAAAACCCAGAGAAAAGTGATACATTATAAAGGATTTCTAGAGAGTATCAAACTGCCCAAAAAATCTGAATTCAAATCCAAGCTGTCCAAATTCCAATTCTGTGGCAGTTGAACACATTTTCATGGCCGTCTTGAAAATCTTTTTCATTCCAAAGATATTATGTCTTGATTTTCATTTGCACATTTTCTCTCCTTCTGTGACTATTACAGAGAGTGCTAATTGTAAATGTGTCCCGAAAAACATACACACAACCACAGACACCCCCAGAAACACTCAGGTGGTCATGGTATGGTTATAGATGGATAAATTATCTCCAGTTCACAAAAACACACTTTGCAAAAATTTCTTTTAATTATATTTAAGTATAACATGCTAATTGTTCCTAATCTAGTGAAAAATGCATGCTTGTATATATAAGGTACAATGTGCTATCCTGTACATAACGGCTTACAGAATAACAATATTTTGCAAGCTGAAATTAATGTATCCACTATTTTTCATTACAGTCCCTCAAAATATAAGTAACACAAAACTCATTGCAGCAGCAGTGACAAATCTACTGTGTGTGGAAACCAATTTTCAAAGTCAGACTTTATAAATTGCTAATTGATACAAATTATGAAGCTTAAATACAGAAATTAAACAGCAAATTTTTTTTTGTAATTCACTGGTCTAACAAGTAAACTTCCTGTTTTCATTCCTTTCTCTCACAACGTAAAGTCTTTTGTATTTTTGTATTAATACTGACCAGATTACTTGGCCTTTCAATGGACCATGGAAAGTTAAGTCTTGTAACTAAAGAAAATCTTAATCCAATACCCCACCTTGTGGGAACCCAGCACTGCCTGACACTGCACAGCAACTGACCTTTTTGTCCTTCAGACTTGCCTACCAGGCCCCATCTTCTATCGCAAAAGCCAAATCATCTGATCCCAAACTAACTGTCAACTGCTTGTGATGGTGGGGAAGGCAGACATCAATCAATCAGTTTTTATCAGAGCCACTCTTCGTTTTTCTGTTGTGCTCATCTTATCATCTGACCCAGTTGTAGCCCTGACTTCAGAAGCTTAAGTAACTTGATGACAAAATATGCGTCTGTTTGTCCAAGATGCACATTGTTAAGGAGTGCGCTTGTATTTTTAGCAACTAGCTAATATTTTTTCCAGATAAACTGTCAAATATTTGAGCTTTTTTCTCAATTCTTAAGTTTTCTAATGTTCACTGAAATACCACAATGCATTTTTGGAACAACTATGAAGCAAGTTTTGGGTTGGTGTTTTTTTTTTTTTTCTTAAATAGAAATATATATGCATTTTTATTAAAAAATTAGGCAGTTTCCTTACAAACTTAGGGTAGTTGGGAGCCTAGAGCTTCTCAGAGGTACTCCATCCTATTCACATACATACTGCTATTCAATTGTACTTCAATATTTTTTATATGAATATAGATTGTTGACATATTTAAACTGCCCCAAAAATCAGTACTTCTATGGACATACAGATTTTCTCTTCTGCATCCTACAAAACCAGAGCATTTTGCCTACGCTTGTTCTGAAATGGATGAAGTATAATTAGCGGATACAATACTAAAAAACTAATATGATTGAAAGCTTCCAAAAATCATCTGTTACTGCTTCCAAAAGCCTTTTCATACATATTTATTAGTGAAGACTGTATCATGAGAGGGTGGGAGGGAGTGGAGACAGGTTTTTTGAGGCTTTTTTTTAGAAAAACTACTGCTACTTCAGCTTGGTAATTTTACCACTGTCTTCATTGGCTTAACAATTGTGTCCTACTTTCACACATCCGTTACAGATGGTTCATTTTCTTTGCATAAAGCTGTATAAAATGTTTGATGAAAACCCTTGCTGTACTTCTTCAAAACTTCAGAGAAGGGATCTTTATTGCCATCTAATATGAAACCTGAATTTAAAAGTGCAAAGTGAAGACAAAACCTAGGTATCTATAGAATATACACAAAATTTCAAGTAGATCTGATAATGTCCTTGCAATTTTTTTCATAATGTCTTATAAATATTAACCTACATATTCGATAATAGAAATAAAATCACGTCTCAAATATCAGGGTTCTAATGATGATCCCAATTACACGAGTAAAACACAGCACTCCTTTGAGGCTTGTGCTGCAACTACAAAAGCAAAAAATAATAACACCCTGTACAGAATTTCTTCTCAGCCTAATAAACACCTCCATGTATCACCAAAAAACTGGTTTTGAGATTACTCCATTTCAGCAGAGAAAATCTCTACAACAGACACACAGAAAGACTTCTCTCATCGTATTTGAGTCTATGAGGAGTTTCTTATTTTACAGTAAAAGTCATTCTATTCTCATTAAAAATCACTTTTCAATAATAATTCCAAATATGTTTAGAAAGTAATTATATTTTTCTATGTAGCTTTTGCCACAATAGTTGACTTTTACTTCTTGGATGATATGCAAAGGAACATGTATAGTACAGGAGACAAAATGTGAATCATGGAATTCCTTTGAACATAATGAAAACACTTCATTTCAACCTAGTCTCTTTTCCACTCTACATTCTAATTTTACATGCACCAAACTGTTAGATACCATTTGCGGTTGTGGGTATTTTTAAGCTCCTATCCTATAAACATTTCACATTCATTTTAAGCATTATCAACGGGACTGCTTCTATGAATGAAGTTAAAGATTGTATTCCTTGAGTTGCTCATATATTTATACCTTCCAAAAAAGTGTTAGACGGATAGGAAACCCAGTAACACGGGAAATGCTGTAGTATTTTACTGCAGGTGGCATCAGACCTTTATTACTTGGAAAGAAAAAATGGAAAAGTGTAAAAATCAAGATTTTTACTGTCCTCTGCTATACTGAATCTAAGGTAAAAGGACCGAGTACAGTAAACACAGAGTGTGACATGCAGTTGTATCAGCTAATCACAGTCTGAAAGCTTCAGTTCTCTGGAAGAATAAAGCAACATCACTCTAATTCACTTATGTGAGTGCAAAGAGTAATGGATGAGAAGAGTTTATAAATATATGTCAGAGTAACTCCCTAATTACTAAAGCATGCTTATTTTTGATACTCTATTACTAAATTATATTCACATTGTAAAAGGATTGTAATTGAACAAACCTTGATTATAAAGTTTTACAAAACAATATGGTGGTAACCAAAAAATAAGAAAGTTAAAGGTCCCACTCCAGCTTTAATTACATACTCACAGTTAAAAAAACTAATGAATATTAAAAAAAAAGATTGAAGAGACAAATAAGCCTTGCACCCAATTAGTTCTATAAACATAAAAGGTTTCTGATGATAAATATATCATCACACTTACTAAACATGTTTTCAAATCCTAGCTGGTTCTTAAAAATATAAAAACATAATAGACTTACAAAGGGTGACAGTGTTACATAACACCCTTCCTCAATACAGGAAATATGACAGATGAAAAATGAGAAGATAGATGGAAAATTATGAAGATAAAATTTATTCAATATCTGTAATAGGAAAACGGGAACATTTTTTGTTTATTGCAGTATTTTAACCTAAACAAACTAATTTCAAGGTTATGATTACACAAACAATATCAGGAGCTATTAAAATACAACAGATGAATGCATAGCATTTATATCAAACTAGATCCCTTTTTCTTTTTTAAAAAAGAAAAGGCTACTGTGACAACTGCCTACATCTGCTACCAACTCATGATGGCACTACCTTTTCAAAGCATTAGATAAAACTGAATAATCAATGAGAAATGTCAATACCGAAAAGTGATTCCTTCTGCGGTGTAAGCTTTATGCAAGTGTTTGGGTTTCGGCTGGTTGGTTTATTTCACAATTTTTTTAAGAACTGTTCTTCAATATTGCAAACGTACTGAATTGATCTTATTACATTTGGGATTTCCTAAAACTGTATTTAGCTGCATCAGGGAAACACACAGACTTTTTTGTTACTTAATAAGCTAGCAAAGAAAAAGAATAAATAAATACTATGACTAGGAGTCAAGAATATTGATACTCTTCATCTATATACATCTTTATCTGTATGTTCATCTCCAATAAAGCACGTTCTAAGGAACAACCAGACAAATAAATACACACATACACTTACAAACAACTGGGGAAAGAAAGTCCACTTGTGTTTCAAAGTAATCCTTGTGCTTGCAGTCATTAAGTCTTTAAATCCTTCCAAGTGAGATTTAACCACACTATGACTATATATAACAAAAAACTCAGATGCATTGTCTAAGAGGAGGACTTTTAAGAAGCATTTAAGAATATAAAAAAGGGAGCTTTGACATGATAAAATAGCATTATCAATATTTTATTACCACAAGTTTGTGAGATAATTGTATCAACTTACAAAACACAAAAATAACTAACCAGACTGCAGCATTCAGATTTTCCATAATGGCTATTTGCCTTTAATTCCGGAGTGAGTGGAACATCCTTTCTCTACACTTCTCAAACACTTTCTTAAAAAATCTCTGAAGGGACAATGCATAATAAAATCTGTTCCTTCTACCAATTCATAATCTATGTTTCCGCTCTATTTCTACAATTACTAAGTGGAAGAATCTCTAACCATACATTGACTGGAATCAGTAATATTACTGCATGGATCCTATAGAATTTCCCTACTTTCACTTTAAATCCCATTTGTGCAATGCACAAATTACTAAACTGTAAATAGTCTTGACCACACAATTCTCCTCTACCATTGTGTCATCTCAAAAAGACAATCCGACAGTAATGGTAATGACACCCTCTCAGACAAGCCTGTGGGCATTAATATTTAAATCTTACCTATCCCTTGTGATTGGAATTCAGCCTCTATTCACAAACAAAAACTAAATCAATGTTCTTAGAGTTCAAACTAGATCCCTAAACAGTTTGCCACTCTCCATGCACAGATAAGATAAACTTTCTTTGACCCAAGAGATGAAGTTGCCATGACGATCAGAGAGTCCACTTTCTATATTGATATTTTGCTGATGTAACAACAAATAGAACCAGATCCTAGGGCTGATAATGGTGATTAATTAATACTAATATTGATCCCTACAAGGAAGAGACAAGGCTATTAACTTGAAGCCTGAAAAGTCAATTGTTACCTGTGGCAGAGATACTAGAAGCTGATTTTGAAACATAATAAACAAATGTGCTATCTTTATGCTAATACCTTTAAAGGGGTACATGGCTTTCTCAATCACAGTAATTTCACAACTCAAACCTATTATTTTAGTTAAACCTTTTCATCTGCATCCGAAAGAGAGAAATGAACTTCACAATTTCGAATAGAAGCTATACAGACTGCTACACACTGAAAACCTGTAACACGAATGCCTAAAAGCACTCTTTTAGAATACAGCGCAAAGAAAGCTTAAGCAGACTTTTTTAGAGAATATATAATGCACAAGTAGGATTTTGAATAGAAATGCCGAACATACATTTATCTAGTAGGAAGCCTGTTTTGTCCCTCATTTGAATAGAAAAAAACTAATAAAAACCCACAGGTGAAAGCTTCACTGGGAAGATAACAATCTTGAAGGCATATCCATGCAAATCGAAGAGGAAAACTGGCTTCACCTAACATTTAATTTACAGGCTATATTTAAATTAACTGCAATTATATCTTTGTGTTAGAGTGCTTGCTCACAAACGAAAGCTGGGACATACACACTGTTAAAATATCTCATCAAGAGTGTCTGCGATTCCTTTGCCCTCTTTAGAGACACATTTTTAAAGTTTCATAAAAATCATATAAGAAAGAAAAGGGCTCCTCTCTTTTTTAAAAAACAAAAATCTTGTCCATCTTGTAATTTGCTTGAGTCATCTTACCATGCAAAGCAGAAAATTTTCTTCTGACTTAAGAAATGGTGTTTTAACCAAAAAACGGCTTTTACCAGTGCGCTGTATGACTCTGCAGCAAGTTTTCTTATTAGTAAGTTACCTCCGTCGTACTCATGAAGTATATGTTATATTTAATAGAAATGGCAGTACTGATGGACAATTTGGTTTCCTCCTTCCTTCATCAAACAGAGAATCTTTACATTAGTTATTGTACAGCTAAGAAAAATAGGAATTAGTAGATACCAGAAAAAAAAGAGTTAATTGCACTATTTTCCCTCTCAGCTGAATGTCTTAAAAATACTTAAATTTCTGTTAACACATGACTGCAAATATACAGTGTGAATATCCTGCACCATAAATATCAGTTGTTTGCAATGAATTAATACTCAGGCTCAGAAAACTAAAAGTCATCATTCATGACTCATACACAAGAGGTACAGGCAGCTGCTTACCTAGTCCTCTACTTTGATTAAACTGAAACCATGTTAAGTGCTTTAATGTGCTACAGTGCAATTTAAAGGCGAGTACAAAGTAAAACTCTGTCAGAGAAGAAAAATGTCTATTAAAAAAAAAGATAGAAAATACTTAACTTCCTAGCCTACTTTAGCAATGACACATGTTAAAGCCATCTGCGGGTTGCATTTTATGTTACTTTGGAATTTTATAGGAGAGGGTGAAACACAAAAAGAGAGATTCTCACCTCTCAGTTCTGTTTCTAAACCAAATACCTACATATAAGCCTACTGGATCTCAATGACAATGCATCACTGTGCCTGTACAAGTGCCTCTATTAAACTTACAAAACTCACTGAATGATTTATGAGTCTCTAATTGGTAGATTTTTCTGTGCATT
>VYZT01050742.1:0-28529 GCA_013400735.1 Pomatostomus ruficeps | reverse complement strand
GCGAACGGGCGAAGAAACTCGGCGGCAGCAGGCAGCCGGCCCGAGTGCCCCCGCCGCGCCCAGGGCTCCCCAGGTGTCCTGGCACCGCCGTGCTCCCGCCGCGCAGCCTCGGCCTCGGCACTGCCCCCGCGGGGACAAGCGCTTCCTGTCGCGCCGGCCCCAGGCCGGGCGGTCCCGCACGGCCCGAGCTGGGCGCCCAGGGCAGGTTTTCCACCAGAGCCGCCTCGGGATGGATCCCGCTGCGTCTCACAGGTGCCGCCGGAGCCGGCCCGAGCCCCGGGCTGCCTGCGCCGGCGGACCGACGGACGGACGGACGGGCGAGCTGCCGGCATCCTTCCCCTTGCGGTCCTCTGGCCGCTTGCACTCAGCTGCGGTAGGCTGGGGGGCCCTGGCTGTGCGGCCATCGCTGTGTGCCCGTGATGTGCCCCCGAGTGATGGGGTTTTGACTCGTAGGTGAGCGAGGGAGACAAGACGGCCGACTCACTCCCTCGGCTTCCTTAGTTTCGCCTTTCCAAACAGTGATAATAGTGAACATTTTTTTCTTGCACAGTAGAAGCCAACATTTGACGCTCCCGTTACTGACACCAGTTAAGGGTTTTGACAAAGCTAAAACTATTAGCAGTGCTCATGTTTACAGTCTGTGTCTTTGGACAAAATTTCTCTTGAACGTTCTGTTTTAATAACTTGAATAATCTAATTTAGGTAAATAATTGTAAGTGACCCACTATGAACAGACCATACTCTCTGCATCTCTGTGCATTGCCAAGCATTATAACGTTCTCAGTGTTATCAAACACTAACTTTTAAAAACTTCTGGAAAAAAACATTATCCACGCAAATAAAAGAGAATCAGCCTGATTTCATGGATGCCAAAGAAGGAAATTTAATACTGAAATGTCTTTATTACTGTGCTTCCAGAAATTTCAGACCTGACACATGAATGTAATACAACATTAAGTGTTCTTAGAGCTTCACTACCAGGACTTATGGATTTATGTTCAGGTAAACTGTTAAGCACTGCTTTCAGTCTTACCTCTGTGGTCAAAATACTCTCAACAGAAGCAGTTTTTAATTTGACCTCTTGACACATTCAGTGCTTCTGTGTTGGGGCTATATTGCAGAAGTCTTCATATAAGCAGTGGGGATTCCAGCATGGTGATGTACTAAAATTTTCTGTCACATTTTGTTAGAAAATGGTGTTTGTAAATGATAACTGAATTTACAAAACCACTTTTTTATTTATAAAAAAGGAATATGATGGAATCTGCGAACATTATTTAACATTTGTTGTTGTTCAGATACTTTACAGAATCTGAGTAAATAATAAGTGTTTTCTTTTTAGCTAAAGTTATTGTAGTGTGCCAAATTTGTATTTCAATTACTTTCCTAGATTCATGGGCTCTTGGTTAACTGCCTGTGTAATGGTGGTAGTGTTTTCAGGAAGGTGTTCTATGGCAATAGATAAACATGATAAGAATACACCAAGTGAAATGCTCTGCTATGGTTTTGTTGCAGAACAAAATTCAAAAGGGGGCTTATGTGGATCAGATACCTATCTTCCAAATTTAAGTTAATTCTTGATCTTTATCCATTCTCAACATTCTCAACTCTCTTAAATAGCAATCCTGTTCCCTAATTAGAAATAGCAATGTCTTTTCCTTCATATAGGTTGACCGTTTATTTCTGTTTCTATTTTGTTGCCAGCCTCTCACACAGTTTTTAGTCTGCACAGGCAATTTGACAAATACTGCCTTTACACCTACTGTTGTTTAAATGTAAAAGAATGAAGTTGAGTAATCTGTGTCCAACATTTGAACAGTGTAGGAACTGTAACTTGTAAAAGTGTCAATGTAACTTAGAAGTTGATACGCTTTATGTGGTACAAACCAGTTACAAATAAGTGATAAACAGCAATGCAAAATTAAGCAATGCTAAAGTCTCTTAAGTGTTTATTCTTGAATACCATTTAGGGAAAATTACATAACATCATTTTTATTCTGACTCCTGCTTTTGTTAATATTTAAATAGTAATATAAATTACATATTTTGTCTATTCTGAGGCATTAAGGCTATTTTCTGCTTCATCAGCTCAAAAGAGTTCATATAAAGTTGTGTTATTTCTATGGCCATTCAGAGACATGTTTGATCTCTTAAAGGATTATTACACTTAGTCATTTCAATGTATTTCAGGTTATGTTGGACCTATTTACCTAAAATTTAAAAGGTTGTTTGGAAATGCCAAAAAATAAATATACATGTGCCTGCTGTATTAATGTAATTAATGGTGTAAACTAACGAGGCATTTTCTCTAATTTATAGAGGGACTCTTATTTAGTACATTTTAATATTTTGTGAGAACTGCCCATTTTCTCTGTCAGAACAAGTAGCCTATAGTATACCCCAGATGAAATAAATCTGTAGCAGGCCGTGTGTAACTGCTGAGACTGGGCCAGGGAACAGCTTGAGCTGTGCACGTGATAGCTGACACTGTGTTATTGTTGAGCCAAACTCCGGTGCTCCTCACCGGGAGCTGTTTCCGATCAGCTCTGTGGGCAAGGCCATTTTCCTTTGCTGTGGCAGGGGCTTGAGTCACCTGAACACAGGTCACGGGACATAGCTTTCCCTTGGGGCTCAAGAACAGGCCCAGCATTTTCTGTTTACCTGCAGAGGGAGTCATTCAGAGTAGATCTTTCAAATCTTACAAATTACCTCTCCCTAACTGCAGAATTTTAGTAACTGCTCTAGAAGCTGCTACGTAGTTACAGTGTTGTTCATACCAAGGTTACAGTGCCTGTACCATTCACTGGCTCTTCATGTTCACCTGTTGAATGTTGCCTGTAGCAAACAGACAGTAGTCACAGAGTGCTTTGCCAGCATGGCCAGGGGACCTGTAACCCTACCCGGGAAGCAACTGCGGCATCTGAACATGGAGGCAGGGAAAAAATGTGTCCAGTTGTACTGAGGGAATGGTGGCCATCTGTCCAAAAGCTGAGAGTACAGACAGATAATTAGGAAATGATGCAGTAAGAATAGTTTAAAAATGCAGTTCTTTTCAACCAAAATAGTAACTGAATGTGAGCAGTGGTGCCATAGGACCAGTCCAGAAGATGCATGCTCTTAGTTGATTACAATATCTCAAGAAGAACAAAATAACCTCCACAGAGGCTTACTTCTTGATCATCTTGAACTTCATCACTTCCAACTCTCTATACCTTGCTAAAGTTCTAAAAAGATTTATGGAAACCCTATCACTGAATGGTTGTCATAGTTTAAAACTTAAATTCTTGAAATGCCTAGACTCTGGCAAAGAAACTAGGAAAAGTGCAGCTTAGATTTCATGATCTTCAAGTGTTAGCAACTTTCGTACACATTGATAATATGCATAATTTTAAAAACTATGTCTTTTGTTAGAGAACACTTAATGATTCTTAGAACAACCTTTCCATTCTCTCATTGAAAGGAGGAAATACTAAAATTTTGAAATATTTTCTTGGAAGCAGAATTAACCTCTTGTCTAGCAATTATGGATTTCCTGTCCTTTCTTTTGCAAAAAAAAAAAAAAAAAAAAAAAAAAAAATNAAAAAAAAAAAAAGAATGTACACTGAGGAAAATAACTTGAGAATTCTCACATAAATCCGGATACAGGTTATTGTATGCAAAGACACTGCTGTATAACAAAGTTACCATGGAGTTTAGGCAGCAAGTGAATTTGGAAGAAAATATACTCTAATTTTTGTGTTGTATACATAATCAAGTTCTGACTATTCATAACACCCAACAGGAGTATGTA
Source organism: Pomatostomus ruficeps (assembly GCA_013400735.1). Taxonomy (NCBI): domain Eukaryota; kingdom Metazoa; phylum Chordata; class Aves; order Passeriformes; family Timaliidae; genus Pomatostomus; species Pomatostomus ruficeps. The sequence continues at coordinate 24,739 of VYZT01050742.1, read as the reverse complement.
ATGTTAAAAATATAATTGCATAGGTTCTGTTGGGCTTCGATTCTTCCATGATCTTAATCATACTGTTTAGTGCTTTAGCTCTTAATGAAAAAGAAAAAGCTGGTATTTTCCCAAGTATTATCCACTTAGAGTGTTAGAAAGAATACATGGCATAGCTTTTTATAACTTTATTCCTCTTTTTTATTGAAATAGTTAACTAGACTGATCATGAAATAGTTAAGGCTCAGAATTAATATCCCTCTAACATGAATATGGGACAATTCACAATTTTCCTGGCTCTTTGAAAAATCTGCAGTTTATTCTTATTTCTGTGTGGTCATGCCAGACATACATATATTCTAAGACAGCAAGAAAGTAAACCTAAATATATCATTGGCCAGCTGATAGATGATCAGGCTGAGCTTTCAGTTTAGAAGTAAAGCTTCCTCTGGCTTTTGAAATAAAGAAGAAAAAGGTCCACCAGTGTGTTTCTAAATGATATATAGGAAAAACGCTGCAAGGCAGATTCCTCACATGCAAAGGAACCTCCAGAATATCTGAGGATATCCAAAGAGAAGGGGTGAGACCAGTGGATATGAACTGCCCTTTCAACCAGTCCTGTAGACAAGTTAGAACAGAATTGCTCCTACATTTTTTTGTGAATGTTTTACTCCCCAGGAATGATCACAACCCTACAGTGAAGTTCCTGGCCACAGGATTTCAATGGATAAAGCAATGTGGGAAGCCAGACTCACAGAGTGCTGGAATCAGTGCTGAGTCAGACTTCACGTTGATAGTCCAGACCTTTGCATCCATTCTGGGAGATCTGCCAGTTTTTAGAGGCCAAAACCCATGTCCACTACATATGGAGAGGGAAGAATGGCACAGAAATAAATGGTGACCTCAGAAACTTTCTGGATTCCTAAGCAGACTCTTTCTGAAAAGGGTATTCTCTGAATTTGAGATAATTTTTGGTTGGTGCAAAGCTTAGCATTTTCTTGGTGTCAGTTTGCTGTCTCTTTTCATGTATTTATTTAGAGCACAAATCACTGATCTCTTTTGATAGTTCAGTTATGCAAGATACTTTTTATCTCACATTAAAATTTATATCTTATTTGTTATCCAAAAATACTGGCAAAGATTATTCTTCATTTCCTGACTGGATGCTCTCTGATATTGCTCAGGTAATCTTATAGATGAACAAAATGATATTCTACCAAACTGCTTAGACATTTTGGGCTACTTTAAATCAGAATCACAGAATAGCCATGATCTTCATAATAATGTAAAATACTCTTTTTCACTGCACAGGACTGTAGTAATGCCTGGAAAAGATTTAATTTCTTTCCAAAAAATTATACATGCAACATAGCTCCTAATTTTGACATCCATGCTCTCTTTATAGAAAAAAATATATCTCAATATCAGCAAGATTCTACAGCAAAACTGATTAACACAAGCTAACCTGTCATGTGCTGTGCCTTCAGTTGGAAAAGAAAATTCGGTAGGTATGACACAGCTAGAGAAAGTTTTTTGAATAAAAATTGAAATATGGATGCATGTTCACAACAAGATATTGTATCATACATATGGCAGCATCTAGAGTATGGATGGAAGGAACAGTGTCCTATGAGGAAATATTCCTGGATACCTTGGTTGTCTGAAATGCAGCCCATTCACCCCACTGCTTACAGATGGCTACTGAAAACTTAGAAACATACTGAAACGTGTATAATCCCACACCACATTGCAGATTTCTGCCAGTAGCAAGACTGCAGCCCACAGCAGCAGTAACTTACTGTTTTGGCATGTGCCTGGTCTTCAGAGGCCAGTTTTGTTACAACTCAGAGAACTTCTCTGCTTTCCATGGCCTTTCCCTCCCCAGGAACATACTACCCTTAGCACAGTCTTAACACTGTACAGTCTGGGCTTCCGAGAGAGACACCTTTCTCAGACATGCAAACAGTAATGTAGCATGAACTTGCTTGAAGCTTATAAGCCCAGAGAGGGAGGAGTTCAGAATAAGATATGAGAAAAATGAAGGAAAGTTAAGGAATAGTAGAATAGAAGAAAGAGGGAAAGGGAAAGAACAGCTGTAAGTGTTTTAAACATCTTTATTTCTACCTCAATTTCCTTCTAGATAAGCCAACAGTACTTCATGCAGACATAGTTCAACACTGAAAAGATAACTAATATTGTCAAATTACTGTTTATGACTTCAGAGTACAAGTCTCATAAAATAGTGACATGAGTATAAAATACAAGCTTAGTTGCAGAGTTTGAGGTAAAATAGCATTTTGTCTTCTTGGTTTTCTTCCATAACTGTTATGTAGCACTTCTTTTGGAAACGATTAGCAGTGTCTCTGCTCTTGCCAAATTAGATGTTATGGGCATCTCAGATTACCCAGTTTCAGTGAAGGAGGTTGTATACACATTAACATCTCAACAATGTTCATAGAAGCATGATCAAGACATTAAAAATAGAAAACTGGAAACATATATGATGATTCCTCTATAGGTATCATTGTACCAGTTTACCATTGTGCATTATAATGAGATTCATCAACTTCTTCAACTTTTTTTCAACAAGTTTTTCTTTTGCTATATATCCATTGAATGGATGTTCTTACACAAATGCATAATGATAGCTGTATATGGTATCACCCTAATTGTGCCCTATCTGTTCCTCATATTGTGCAAATGAAACTTCCCCCCTCAGAGCAGTGGCATAAATTGTCCTCTAATATTTATCAAACTGGTATTGTTTACCACTTTGAGGTATATATAAAACTATGCGTCATCATCATGAATAGGAATATATATTGAAACTTCAAAGCCTATGCCAGCATAGACTCTGTTTTTGAGATTTTAGGTTCCTCTCAGCAGCATGGACATGTTTCAGGTTATTAAGGGGGTGTTCCTAATTTATGCAACTCTTCAATTTATGCCTTTATCCTATAAATAGATTTGACTACGTTAAAAAGGAAATCTTCCCATGCAGTCTTTTGAAAGTGTGACTCCCTAAGGTTTCCTACCTTCAGAACCAGATGCTTACTTTGCAGAACAAACTTAGAAAATAAGTGAAAGATATAATAGTTCAGTGGACTGAACAACAAAGGGAAACTACAGTTTCCCTCGGTAGTTTGTAACTCCATATTCTTTTGAGAAATTTTATAGAATTTTTAGTAGCCCACTTTACAACATAGCAAAGCTAAATTGTTTTCAAAGTTGGTTGATTTAAATGCATCATTGACTTTGAAGATACTGGTAGTATATCTCCTTCATATCTTATCTGTTCACAACAAAATGTAGTTCAAATTCCTCTCTCCTTCTGAAATCCACAAGTAACATCCAAAAATTCATGTAGCACTTTTAAATGTAAAAGTAGTTGCTGCGGTGCCTTCTGGGGGGGCACCGCTCATCCGTCCACGGCTTCAGCGGCTGTCCAGGCTGCTCCAAGGCATGGGTGGGCTGGCGAAGTTCATGTAGAGGTTCACCTAGTCCACCAATGGTACAGGTGCACCGAAGAAGACAGACAGGCTGAGGAGCGTTCCCAGATGGTTTATTCGGCACTGGATTGTGCCGGGGAAGCACTGACACAGCGTGTTACAGTTACATAAATACCGACACGAGGGAGCGGGGGGAGGGTACAACATCCAATAGGGGAGGGGTGCTAGGTTTGAATTTGGCGGGCTTTGTGTAGGATTACACAATACAGAGCCCTCCATGGGGTGGGGAACCGATACCAAGAGGGGGGCAGGGTACATAGCAGAGCCTGGCCATGAGATAGACCGAAACTAGCCAGAGCACACCGCAACAAGTAGTGTTGTGATTTTTCTGAAGTCTCTCAATAACTTAGAATTCTTTTCAGTTTTTCTTTTTAATCCCTCTTGAAAATTAAAATTAAATTTTGAATCAAGCTGCTTCCAATAATGTTGCTCTAGAGACAATCCTTTGACTGATACTGATAGTTAGGAACTATACCAGCATAAAAAGGAGAAAATCAGAGTTCATTATTGTTTCCTAGCCACAGATTTTAAAAGGATTAAGGTGGAAACTCTCCAAATAAAAATCCTGAAGAATAATCACTCCCTAGGCTTTTCCCATCAAGAACCCAAAGGAGAAAGTTGCCCGCAATTTTATAGGATCATTTTCATCAATACAACTGAGTAGTGTTCTCCAATCATAAAAACAAATTTCTTTGCACACATTACACTTTGATGTAAGCAACTGAGTAAAGCTAACTGTCGGATCTATGAGTTTATTTGTATATAGAGCTTGTTTCATTTGAATCAGCTTCCTCTTATTTGAAAGTATTTGTATAATGAACACCAAACAATCTAATTTATGGATCATATATTCCTGCTTGTATCTTCCTGTTTTATGGACATGAAAGATTTTTTTCAATGTTTAAATGATCCTTTCTCTGGAGGTTGCTCCTGTGACAACTTTCTGGCTATGAAATGGTAGATTACATCAAATAGACTCAAATAGCCACAGATAAGCTTATTTATTCAATGTGGTTTTGCACTTACTTTAAATTCCCATTCACTCACTCTGTAGGACTGGTGCAAATAAAAAAAGCAAAATTCTGTATGTATTGCTCTTGCTCATCCATTTCCTGAATTACAGAATGGAATTATTAATGAAGATTCTTTTAATTACTTTGAAGTCATGTCTCATTCTTACTATTGTTATGTCATTAACAGCATTGCTTCCCTTGCCTTGTCAACACTCTTTGCTTCCAACTAGTGCCAATTCCTCAATCCATCATTTTAGTTTGTATATTAACTATGTGAGAGTCTATGTTATTTCTGACCTGAGAATTTTAGGATGATGGAATGGAAAATTTACCTATTTCAAACTAATTAATAAATCAATTTTTTTTTAAATCTTCTTGTCATTATTCCTGTCATTATACTCATGTATAGTTCCATGATATTTTCTGTTCTCCTAATGTGTATGGTATCTGGCCATCTGGTTTATAGGCTGTATTTTCCGCTTTCCAGAATGCATCTGCTTGTCATGATAAAACAAGATAATTGTTATTCTAAAGGGTTCTTAAGTTTTTATTTAGTCCTGTAAAGTGAAAAATATTGTTTGAGCCATTGATAAGTAGAGGTAGGCTACTGAAATAATGAATAATAAAATCTCCAAAGATGTACTATTTTTTTCTAGTATCTTTCAGTCGCGCAAAGTATAAAATTTCTTCACAAGAATTTTGAGTAGATAGTAATCTAAATATTACATTAAAACTCATTACAATACCTAAAAATAGAAGTGAATGTGGATTTCATATGATTACCATGCATAGATCAACTGAAAATGTATAATACTACGAGTTAATTTTCTAAGACATTCTCAACAGATCAATAGTACAGATGTTGATTTATATTTGTCCTATAACACTTGTAGCACAAATTGATGTATTTCATAAGATCTGTGTGGCAGTAGGACACATAATGGCTTTGGGACTAACATTTCTGGATGTTTTGAGCTACAGAGAATATCCCCACAGGCAAGTGCAAAAGTTTGGAGCTTGGTGGTAAGCATTTGAATCTCACCGTTTTTATTTTGTTCACAGCTTCCTAATGTGGATACACCAACATCTAATGGCTAACCTGTGTCTCTTAAAATACAAAATATTTCAAAATGTCTAGAAGAAAACCAGTGGAGTAACTATCAAATGGTTTAAAAATGAGAGTCCTACTCAGATATGTCTTTAGTTGTCTTTAGCAACTCTATTGCAGGTGAGCTGAAATCAGTTTTGATTGTCCTGGCCAAAATGCAGATTGTAAATCTTTTCCTGTACACATTTACTGTGTAGAAGATTGCCAGCCGACACTTATATGAAGTTAATATTTCTCTTATTCTTAAATCACCCGTAGTTGGAACCTTTTAACTTCTTTTAACTCTAATCATGCTGCCAGGAGAACTGTGGACCTGCAACATGCAATTCAATGCCACAAACAGCAGTGCACCTATTTAATTGTCCTCCAACCCATCATTCTGCCTGGGGGTTGGGAAAAAGGCCTCTGGGTGCAAGATGACCTGGGACCTACAGGAAGAACTATCAGTTTCTACCTCATGAAAACAAAGCTTTCATCATTTGAAAGACGGAAAAATATGGATGTATTTTGCCTGTTAGTCACCTTGTATATTATTTTCAATTCCTATTCACTTACTTACATGGTTCTATCATGTATCTTTCATATTATCTTCAGTATTAATTAATATATCTCTCTTGTTCTTACTCTTAACTCCTTGTCCTAGGATTTTAACCTTGGTCCTGTGCACTGTGGTATGAAAAGAAAATAAATTCCAGTAAATGAAAGAAAGTGGGGTAACCTGAGGAATGGTTTATGAGTAATGCTGATGAGAAACAAGTGTATTTTACTATGACCAAGATAATGCTAGGAGATCACACTCAGAAAAAATATTCAGTAGCAGATAATATTTAAGGAGTAGTGACATAGACTTCTAGAATGGGAAGTTTATCTTCTAATCAAGAAAATGCCTAAATGCCTATCATGGTGAGATTTTACATCACGAAAATAATTTTTTTTTAAAAAACTGAAGCACTTTCATTTATAGCTTCAAAGTTCAGTTAAATAAAAAAAATTAAAAAGGAAAATTTGACCTAAATTTCCTGCATTTGGACTGGGTGATATAATTGGACAGACTTGTTCCTAGAGCCTTTAATTCCAAAAAAATCTCCATTCTATAAGAACACACAGATTTAATCTATTTTCTTTATTTTTATTATTTCATTTTGGGATGTATACATTTTTTCAAAAATACCTATATATTGAAAATAATGTCTTGGATCGAATGCAAGAAAACAAGTTGAAATAAGTTCAACTCGTTCAAATTTTAAAATTCAGAGCAAGGCATTTATAACAAGCTGATCTTAGAACACAGAGGCATGCTCAACCTAGTAAAAAAACAAAAGCACCAGAGGATGTCCTTTATGAGACACAGCAACTCTAGTTCCAATTTTAGACCAGGAACAATTACTGACCAGTGATTCATTACAAATCCCCCTGTTCTCTGAGAGGATTGCAGATCTTGAAATCATCACAATTTCAATATCTGTTCCAAAATTTGATGGATCATACAAAGCTCAAAACTTCAAACATTTCCTATGATCTGAATCTTAAATTGAGGTAATGAGCAGTGCTCTACAAGACAGCTCAGTTTCTGTTTCTGCAGCTGAACTCCTGCAGAGCTTCCACTTTCAAAGAGCAGAAGGAAGTCAGAGACCAGTTCTGTGTGAAACTAATGCCATATCTGCCTTAGACTTCCATGGTGGCTGTAGAAGGTGTTGAAAACCAGTTCCTTATGTTAAAACTCTTCAAACTTTGAAACTGGTAATGAAACACAGATCTTTGTCCTGAACCAGTTTGTGACATCAGTGTATCCCAGTAGCAATAATGTTTAACTGTTACCAGAGATTCCCAGCATCACTCAAAAAAAGCACAACTGCTTTACATTATCACTTACTTGTGTTTAAACCATTCATGCTAGAATTGTACTTCCAAAACCTTCCTTTAATTCTGACATGAAGCTAAATGGCTGAGAGCAATATATTTCACTTCATGCAGATGATACATTGCTTTCTTGTTAGACTTCCTTATTTGAGAGGACTTCTTTGTCTTATAACCATGACTAAATCTCCAGCTACAAAATGAATTTGATTAAATCCAACCACTTGACCTTGTCAACTAATGTCCCCAGACACCTCTTTACTGACTACATTATTCTATGGGCTTCTAAGCAGTAGAGCTGGAATACTTATACCCTATTTCATGTTCTCTGCTCTCAGTAACTACAAATTCTCCAAAATAAAGTTATTAAAATTTAAAATTATATGGAAGGTTGGACTTTCATCTGTTTCAGGCTGAGTTATTTTACTTAAAATGAATTATTTTCTTAAACCATTAAATTTCATCCAGATGTTACCTTATTGTGGACACTTCTGACAACTATTTTAAGACCTGTAGCAATCCCTCTTGAAGTAAAATTGAAATTAAAAGTAGCTTTAGGTGAAAATTACATTGCTTCAAGGTGTTATACTTCTTTTAGATGCATACATTGACTTAAATATCAATCCTTAATGATTCAAAATCAATTAAAATCTACAGGGATATAATTTCTTTATTTATAATAATGTCTAAATGCATTTTCTTACTCTGAGGGACGTAAAGTAATGTAACATCAATACAGAAATGTAATAATAAATTTATACTCTTTGGCAAATTATAAAACCTCCAGCCAGTGCTTTATGCAGATTCCCATTGGATGTTAGTGAGTTGTATACACATCTTGACCTAATATAATCAGAGAAAGGTGAGCCAAGTGAAGGAGCATCAAAAGGAATGTTAAACTTAAATGATGAAACTAAAAATAAATGAGACTCTATTGACCACAAGTAAAATTGGCCAGAGATTAAAGTTTCCAGCTGTGGAGGCATCTGCAGAAGCAAATATAGATAATCTAACAAGTTTAGGGAAAACAAGCATTTTAAGAAAAGGATTATAGTAAAGAGCACCTATGATAGGAAAGGTTATAATAATTTTAAAATTTGCTTCAGTTATATGCAAAATGTATGTCATTTTATTTTTCAAATAAAATATTTTTGTAGCATTTTTGACAGACCAATTACAGTATTTAATTCAACAGAAAAAAGTAATTTGGGGTAATAGTTATATCTGATGCAAAATTTCTCTCTTACTTAGTACATGATAGACATCATAAAAAGTCAATACCTTGAGGAACACAGACTTACAAACTTTACCTGTAGTAGTCATATTATATTGGCCTCATTCCTCTCCTGCACTGAAATAAAGAGGGGAGATAAAGATTCTTTTATGCCTCTACCAGCTCAGCACCTTCCTGGAGATAAGAACCCAAGACAGCCTTCAGCATGAAGCTGGAGAAATCGCAGGGGTGCTCTAACGACTGACAACTGGAACAAAACACTCAGTACTCTCTGTCAGCCAGAGCTAGGAGAGCATTCCACACTGCGCCTCTCCCCGATACTCGTTGCCTCCAGGCATCACAAACTGTCTGAATGCATGTAAATATGTGTCATTCCTGAAGCTGACAGAAAATGAGGCTTTCTATGAAGATTGCTCAGATTCCATGAAAGGGAAACTTACGGTCATTTTAATTCTCTCCAGAAATGTAGAACAGTATTATAGGACCTTACAATTGGTCATTTTGTTTCCTGCAGCACACTTCTTTCTGAGTGTTTTGTAAAACACACACACACAAACATACATACCAGGTGTAGGTGCACGTTTACACACATACAAATTGCCTATATAGACACACATGTGAATACATACATATAGAATTTTTTTAAAGCATCCAGAAACTTCATTAAATGATGGTAACTCAACTTTAAAAAAGCAGGAGTCATTGCGGTCTCATCACATTATTTTACTGTTAAACCCTCACTCTGATTTTACAATGTCAGGTTTGATCTTGCACAGCTTAGGTACAGTATGTTGCTTCTTTCTGTGAACTATCCTCCTATCTATTTCCTAAGCTGTTGTTCCACACTTGTAATCATGTTATTTGAGGGCCTTATGTATTCTAAAAATAACCATAATAGAAGTTGCATGTAAGTGCAAGGTGAGAAGTGATGAACAGGACAGCGACACAGCACAACCAATCATACTGGATGTAAATGGGAAACCAGACCACGCTGCATAGCAATAAATTATTACTATTACTGCAATTTATAAAGAACCAAGGTGTTGGAGGCACTTCAAAGTGCACGCAAAGAGACATATTCCTTCCCGTAAAGAGTTTAATATCTAGAAATGTTGCCTGGCTGTTTCTTCTTGTCTCACAAGATAAAAAAAAATAGAGAATGATGAGGTAAATGCTGCATGATATTGGATTATTTTTAAGCCTATACTGCACCAACAAACTTTATTCTTTCCCCCCCTACTTTATAATATATTTTTGCCACAGAAGAAGGAGATGTAATAGCAGTTTGAGATTTGCTTAAAGTCCACTTGCAAGATATCAGTGATTAAACTCACTTGCCTATCCACAACTTACGAAGAAACTTGAATGAATGTAAATCTTATGCCCATCACAACTTGAACTAAGCCAAACTTTATCTTCGTGGAGTAATCATTTCCAAGTGAGACCTCCAGCAAGACTTTCCTTTGTCTCCCAGCCAACTGCCTACACTTGTCTGCAAGTGTGTCCTGCACCACAGACCCCTGAACAATGAAAGTTCACAAGTTTCTGCAAACAAAACTAATCCATCATTTCCACTGCACTAGAAGGTACCCTTCATAAAAGAGAAGGGTAACCAGTTCCTGAAGAGTATTCCCTTCCACATAATTCCCTTTCCAAACACAGGCATCCCTAACCAACTTCCCTCCTGTAATGCTAACCCTAACATTAAACCATACCACAGCTGCTAACAAGGTAAATGTGAGCAGGCATGAGCTAAACCTTAGAACTTGATGGAAATTATATTCTAGAAACATGCCATATATGTGAAGGTCAATAAAGTTGAGCACTAAGACAAGAATCTAGTATGTGATAGTGATTAATAATCTGCGCTATATGATTTAAATTCTCTGTATTACCAAATGACCTGATGCTCATCAAAGGTACATAATCCTTTCCAGTGATGGTGCTTTACTTTCTTATGCTGCTAGGTAGATGCCAGGACAGACTCTAACAGCCAAGGAGCTCAGGAATTAATCTGACTCTTCTGAAGTTAATGAAATGTCTGCCATTTACTTCAGTGGGATCGGGGTCTCATACTGAATATTAACAATATAAAATTATTTCTGTGGGATTTCTCAAGGTTTAAGGTTCTACCTCAGTCTGAAAAAAGTAAAGCTAAATCTCATTCTTAATGAAAATGAGTTGTTTTCTCTACAAATACCATCTATCTCAAATTACAGTAATAGAATATTTTCATTTTCTGGACATTGATTTGTAGTCTGATTTTTTGCTTTTCTATATTTTGCCTTTTCATACAGCCCCCAAGCTGAGAAAAAGTTGAAAAGGCAACCTATTGGCATACAGTGTTGGAAAGTAAAACAATTTCAAAAGCCCATTTCCACTCTGAAATTGCAAGTACCTTTGAAAATAAATATACCTGAACAAGATTAGAAAAGAAACAAAAATATTGGTAATTTGTGTTGTGCATATAGTAAACTGTGGTCAGTTTTACTTTTTTAATGGAAAATGAGCTTTAATTTTCCAAGGTTACAAGACAGAGCAACTATGTTACTCTCTGTGCTATGGGAAAAGTACATGTGCATGCTGACCATTAGACAGTGGAAAACAGTGATTATAGCATATTTCAGCACACTGATGACACTGAGGAGACTACATGTGATTGTTCAAGGGGAAGCAAAAAAGGAAAACATTGCTCTTATGTCCAGGTCACTTGACTCCAAATATATGTGGTATTTGATATGTTATTTTCTCTGAAGATTTTTTTTTTCACTTTCTCTCAGTTTCAGCAGAAACTTGGAATTTCTGTTCAAAACCAAAGCAGGAGATTTTTATTTCCATTCAAGATAATTTGAAAAATTCTATGTGAAACTGAACAAGAACAAAAGTTCTGAGCCTTCTGACATTTTATGGCTTGACTTGTATCTGTGTTCTAAATGAAAATGAAAAGGTGAATCAGCCAACCTCTGTGTCCCCTTGGCTCTAGGGCAGAGAAACTGGAAACTCAAAGTCACAGCCTGAGCCAGACCTCCCAGACAGCCAAGATAGCACTGAGGGATCAGTGTCTTGGAAGCAAGATGATCCAGCTCTGATCCAGGGAAAATGGGAGGACTAAGGTCATCGTGCTCATATGTGGTGAGTGAGGTCTTCCCAGACATCAAGGTCAGGCCACTGAGCAAAGTCCACATGGACTATTTGTGAGTTTGAGCTCTCAGTTTTCGAAGATTGTCACAAAAAGAGTAATTTAAAACAGAGGAACCTGGAAGCTGAGGACCACCAGCAGATGGCAAAATTAGATGCTATGTGGACTGCCAGGAAACTGTCCTTGAGTTTCATTGGAAACCTGTCTGCCAAAGGGAGAAGTCATAAGAAATATTGTAGTTTTGAAATGTTGATTTTTTTTTTTAAGGAAAACCTAGCACCTTTAGAGAATCTTAACCAGCTTTCAAAGGCATGAGAGAAAATGAGCCAAAGAGCCGGATTTTGTAGTACAGCTCCAGCTCTGAGTTGCACATGAGTGTGCAGTGACAGAATTCTGTGGTGTGCATGGCAAGGGAGTGAATGAAGCCTAACGGTGTTGCAACAGTCTTCATAATCTTCATATAATAATTATTTTATACGCAATGAATGTGATCAAGATGTTGTCACCTCACCTTGTTTACGGAACAAGCAGTGATACCTGCAGTCTGTATGCTCCAAAGAGCTTCTAGAGGGCAATTTATAGTCAAGCAGATGAGGAAGACTCCAGGCTCCAGGCCACATCCTCCAAGTGTGATCCTGCAGTAGTTAGTGGTGATTTTTGTATTTATTTCTGTAGTATGTATCAATAGACCTGATGTGTCAAAAAGAGAGTATGTATAATTGCCTTTGGGTGTAGTAATAATAAGACTTGCATCTACTTTTCTTCCAAAATTTCCCATGTCGAAATCCATTTCTTGTTCAGTCTAGCAGCAATGCAATACTGGATTTTATTAAAAGAATCCAATGTGACTGTCAACAGACAGAGCAATATTGGATATCTTGTGCTGGAAAGTCAAAATAACACTGCACGGAAAATATCGATATGGATTAATCTATAGGCCATGGATTTGACTGTTTATTAAATTGGATTTAGTTGTATAATGTACATTAAAGTGAGATAAATTCACAATTCACATTTCATTGATTTAGTTAAGTTCAATTGAGAATTTGTGTTGTTGTTTTGTGTATTTGTATTTGACTGTTTCTTCCTAGAAGCTTAATCAGTGTAAGCTTACATAGCCAATACAACCTGCTGTGAAAGCTTGGATCTTTAATACTGTACCATAAGCCATGCTACTGAGGTAGAAAATTTACTGCTGGCCAGAAAAATAAGAATACCCTTCCTTCAAGATTATGAAGTATATTTTGCAAAGATCTCCAGCTGGTCTTCCAGCTAGTTGGTTTCAGTGAAGGTGTCTTGGATGTTGAAAAACATAACTGTACACAGAAAAGATAGATATGAAAGATAGAGCATGCAAATCAAAAGCTACAATGCTTTTCTGTAATTCAATGCATATATTAAATCCAGTGGCTCTCATCATCTATATACTGCCCAGATATGTAACACCTACAGAGTGCATGCATTTCAAGAAAGCCTTTAACTTAACTTGGTAGAAAGCCCTTGGAAAAAAATTAAAGTGTTCATTGTTTCTAACTATATTTTACTGTTGAATACTTCTTTTCCAGTTAATGGGCTAATGTAATGTTGTTATCCATCTTATACTAAGTATAATATACCAATTTATAAGAAAAATGCGTATTATTATGCGTAACAATGACATATTAAAAGTTCTAGGTATTCACATTTCTCTTTAAAACACATAGTGTTTTAAATATTAAAATGACCATCAATATATATTCCATATGTATCGATGGTCATTTTAATATTGAATAGCAATATGTAGTATGCTTGCAGAAATTGCTCCCCATTAGTCAGTTTTGACGTGGTATTGTAGAAATAAAATGTTGGGAAAACAGACAAAGAATTGTCCCTATCCAGACTAACAAAAGCATATCTTGAGAGAAGCAAAAAAGACAACTACTCAGCTAACTTGGTTCACACTACTGGGGCTATTAACCATTGAAACATAATGGTTCTCACAGTTGCAATAAACAGTGATTTCATTTCAAAAAGGCCTTGTAGTTTAACTTGTATTTAAATTATTTTAAGGAAAACAGCTTCACATTGCTATCCATAGGTTAGCAGAAAGGTTGTACAAAGAAGAAGCAGCAGCTTAACTGCCAAATTGAAGGGAGATTCAACATGCAGCTCAATGGCATTTCTGTCTACTTCTACCGTGCCATGTCTGGAATTTTATATTTAATCAATTTCTGTGAATCAGTGGGTTGTACAGGGAAAATCAAAGTAGATGGAACTCTGATTACCACATCCAGAACCTAAAAGTGCCTCTGCATCAGCATATAGACTTTCACATGTGCATCTGTTTTCAGCTTTTTAAGATACGAAAATCCCTGAATGAGTTGTTTCCAAGACACTGTGGCAGGAAGGTAAGACAAGAGGGTATCCCATTCTGGGAGAAAAGGAAGGATAGGGGTATATCTAGAAACTCTAGAATGAAATAAGGAACTCAAGGAGCTGCAAAGAGCTGTCAAATTACAGGGAATGTGAATGTTTGTAGCCAGTGCACTTAGAGGGTAAAAGACAGGCTCCCCAGTGTGCACAGTAGGCTTGACCCACAGAAATAATGCACTATGTAACCTTGTTGATGAAACAACAACAGCAATAAGGATTATTTTCTCTGGCACTCAAAAACTTGCCACATACTATAGCCTTTGATTGATAGTAAAATTAAATTAATATTAAATAATCTTAAAATTACAAAGCTTTCTAGAAGGACCTTTGATTCCATACATGACTCAAGGAAACAAAATTTTAAAGTAAATGTATAAAACTGAAATTAAATAGACTAAGCTGGAATATTCACCTAACCATAGCCACTGCCACTTTGTTATAGATGTTTTCTAGTATTATTCAGTCTTCACATCGTGCAAAAACTTTCAAAAAATGTTTGAAACAATGGAAGTATGCAGATAAAATTGACTTCTGTAGCGGCGCTGCGGTGGCTGCAGACGAGCTTTTCTACTGGACCGCAGAGGCGACAGCAAACAGCGCTCGGACGCTCCGACGCCGCCCGCGCCGGACCGCTCAGGTCTGGCACTCTAGCAGGCTTTAGAACGCAGCGGCACTGTCTGTCCCTGCTAGGGAGCAGCAGCCGTCGGTGAAACGGTAGCAAAATGGCAGAAGCGAAGAGGCGGAGGGACCCTCTCTGGTAGCAATCACTCGGTTTATTGTAATCTGCCCNGTCAACCAATGAGAACGACAGAAAGACAGAACTTTCTAGTAATACATGAATATTAAACCGACTTTATGAATATGTAACTAAACTTGAGGGGAAAGGGGTGTAACCCATTACTTGACTGACAGCAACCAAAGGCGGGAAAACTAGGGGAGATCGGGGATTTCTCCAGCGTCACTTTCACCCTCCTCCTCTGGCTCCTCGCTCAGAGAGGCATAGTCATCCCACTGAACTTCTTCGTGGTCTTGACTGGGTGTAAGAGGCGGTGCTGTGGGGATCAGTCCTGGTGGCTGTATCACCGCTACAGACTTCTTTCAAATTCTACTTTTTGCTCCCTTTCTGAGATAAAGTTTTGTGTAGACTGGCAAAAAGTGGTTCTCCTGTGTTTCTGGGAGTTTGTTAATAAGGATGATGATTATCAGGGCATATTTTCCTTTCCTGCCTTTCATTTACTAATCTCTTCTTTATAAGCTCGTGTATAGGTGAATCTTGGGAACAGCAGAAGTGGAAAATGCAGCTGTGCAACATGAGTTTACAATCTGTATGTCCTCATTGGCCTACTGCTTCTCTCTCAAGTGGAGGGTGGAAAATACAGTTTTTCTTAGAAAAGGATTCTTTTTGCTCTCCTTTTTTTTCCCTTGGGTTTGTTGGTTTTCCCCCTGCTACTTTGCTTCTTCCATTACAGTTCCTTTATTTTTCTCCCATGTTTTCTCCAGTGCCCTTTCAAAAAGCTAGGAAAAAACACTTTTATTCTATGCAGTTTGTGCCTTCTGCTGCACACTAGAGAGAATTTCTGAGTAGGGTCATAAGTATAGCTCAAGTTAGCAGGTCTTAAGTCAGTATAGCAGAGGTAACTTAATTTTCTTACACTGACGTATTTTTCAAATCATCCAACACACACAAATCTTTCCTAACTGGTGTCAGTGCTGATATCAGCACTGACCAGAGCAACTGAGCAACACTTGACCATGTTACTGCTCATGCTTTTTCTTCTTTTCTCTTTTTGACTAAACTCATTCTCATCTGATGGTAATGTTTAAATATGAGAAAATTCCAGACACCATTTCTCCTCAAGCCTATTTGGCACTACGTTGAAGAGTCAAGATTTTCCAAGCAAGTCTAGAGGGACTTGATACCCTCAGTTTCACCACCTGGTAAACAGCTGGTTGAGATTCCATTTTAAAATCAATGTTAAAGAGGCTCTGACTTACTAAGTATAGCATGTATGACTTTTCTAACATTCAGTATTTTTTGTGTCTTTGAATTCCATGTTCATGAGTTAAAGGTATCAGAACACTAGTCATGGCATTAATCTATTTTTATGTTTGTGACTGATATTTATGATTTAGTGCATGAAAGCTATGAGCTGTTAAAAAATGTATTTTTACCTCCTGTTCCTGCCACTGGCCTTTTAGGACAAGAATTTAAATTAAGTTGAATTTCACAGAGAAATTCAAATTTTTAATGGGTTTTTAATTGCAATAAGTGTCAGGAATACATTTACTACGTTTTTTTCTAAAATGTCATATATGACCCTTACTCAACCATAATAAAAGGAAAAGAATATGACCTCAGCATAGATTTTTCCCCAACCTTGCACATAAATTATTTTAAATGTATTTCTGAAATAAAGAATTTGAAAAAAAATATAATAAAGCCATTCACACATTTACAAAGATGCAGTAAAGTAGAATCTAAAAGTTTACCTTTGATTCTTGCAGTTACAAATGGGATGCAAAAGCATTTTCTTTAGAGTATGTTCCCAAGCCCTAGTGATGTGTCTTAAGTAGTGTGATTTTCAAAATCCAAGGAAAATGACATTTCTTTAACTTGATGTTCCAGAGTATTTGGGGGAACCAAGCTACTTATACTGTACATAATGTAAAGAAGTATTTGAACCTTATCTGCTATCAACACTACATAGCCACTTCTTGTTTTGAGAAGAGAATTAGGCCAACACAACAACAATGCACAAGAGTCTGGTCTACGTTACATGACCCGGTAAACTGCATACCTATGGTAGAAAAATAAGCAAGATGAATCCCCAGCCACATGGTAGAGTGGTTTGAAAAACTAATAGTCAATAAACTATAAATGGATTTATGATTCACTCATTTATGTCTTAAACCAGTATACATAATGTCCAAATATCCAATAGGAGTATCTAATTTATTATAAGGTCTGGGATGGGTTTTTTTTATACATAGAACTGGACATAAAGAGCCCAGTCAAGGTTCCAAAACCATAAATGTATCATCCATGTGCTTATGTAGTTTCCACAGACTTGAATAAGAAAAAACAAATTCCTTTCTTAATGTTTCAGCCTTGTTTAAACAAAATCAGGGCACAGTAATTTGGAAAGTATCTTGAGGGCGAACACCATCCTTGCCCAACAGGAGAGAAGAAGAAAAGATTAATTGAGTGGCAAGCTGGTTCCATTCTGAAGAAACATTTAAATTTGGGGTCTGGAATAGAATTAACTATTATTTGTTTTTCAAAAACATCTAAAGCACAGTATTTGGAGCATGGATGCAAAGTAGCAAGCATTATAATTTCCCTAATTTAATCTCCTCAAACAGTGGGCAGACCCACTAGGATAGGATAGCTGACTATTGTTTCCACTCTTGAACATTAAAAATTACAGTTTGGAGACTATCACTACAAAGTAAAATGCATATAAAAGTTTCTTTTCTGAGATCTCTTTCATTCTCTTTGCGTGGATATCACTCTGGAATCTTTTATTTCTGTCTGGATTGGAAATTTCAGAATGTTTATTTCTGAAAAAATCTGTTGATAGTATCATGGCTTGAAACTGTGACAGATGAAAGGATTGAATTTGATAAGAAGGGATAACTAGGTCTACTTGTTTGATCAGTCTTTGGTCTCTCTATTGACTTATTTAACAAAACTATCAAGCAGCAAACAGTTTGCATTTTGTGTACAATCTTTTGGTAACTACACTAATTACAAATTCAAGTTTAAAACAATCATCTACTCTAACCTACGTTAAATCTGAACATTTTAATTATTTCTTTCAGCTGTTCTAGACTGAATAATAACTTTACACAAATGCCTCCTAGCTTATTTCCTCCGTTTTTGTAAGTTATTTGAGTCCCATATCCATGAATAGAGTGGCCAGTAGGACTAGGAAAGTGATTGTCCCCCTGTACTGGGCACTGGTGAAGCTGCACCTTGAGTGCTGTGTCCAGTTCTGAGCCTCTCACTACAAGAAGGACATTGAGGTGCTGGAGCTTGTCCCGAGAAGGTCAGTGAATTTGAGGAAGGGTCTGGAGCACAAGTCCCATGAGGAGCAGCTGAGGGAGCTTGGGGTGTTTAGCCTGGAGAAAAGGAGGCTCAGGGTGACCTTATCACTCTCTATAGCTGCCTGAAAGGAGACTGTAGCCAGGTGGGGGTCGGGTTGTTCTCCCAGGAAACTAGCAGCCGTATGAGAGGACATGGCCTCAAGGTGCACAGGGGAAGATTCAGGCTGGACATTAGGAGGAATTTCTTTACAGGAAAGGCTGTTAAACATTGGAATGGACTGCCTAGGGAGGTGGTGGAGTCACCATCCCTGGAGGTGTTCAAGAAACAGAATGTGGCCATGGTCTAGTTGACAGTGTGATATTCAACGGTTGAAGTCAATGATCTTGGAGGTCTTTTCCAACATAAATGACTCTGTGATTCTATGAACAGAAAAATTCGTCCTGTAGTATTAGTGAATATGCAGGCAATTTTGTGACTCTGAATGATGAAAAAATTTGGTGCATTTAAAGTATATACCTTTTAGAAGAAATTAATCAGTAAACAAAGTCTCTTAAGCTTTGCTTGGTAGCTAAATGCAATGTCATCCAATTTCTAATGTTTGTGTTTTCTAAGGAAAAAAATAGAGGGGAATTATTTAGAAAGCTTCATTGGAAGTGATTCATTTACCAACCCACAAATATATAAATACCTTGGCTGTAAGTGTCAGCTGTACAGACTATTAGCTAAAAACATGTGCTTAGATGTAATATAAGACTTTTTAGAAAGACTGCATTCTTGAATGCATTCTTTACAGAAATGGAGCCCAACTTATAAAACAATGACCTCTAGCCCATGATTTTTGGGCATTTTCTATAAGTAGTAAGTCAGATCCCTAATTTCTGAACATCATATGCATTCTTCAGAAAATTATTCCTATTTGGTGAAAGTAGGGTTAAAAATACTCCCTCATTGTTGGGAAGCTATCTTCAATACATTGAGGAGATTCTAATACAAGTGTCCTATCAGAAGTCTTTGAAGAATCACTAAAAGGTAAACTGATAAATAAATGGGACAGCTAATCTAACTAATCAATAGAATCTAATTTTTAATATCATCTATAGAATTCAAATAATGACATAGTTTTGTCTTTATATATAGTTATACACCACGTAATTGGAGAACAAGATGAATTTGAGTCTTTCCACCACAATCTTAAATATGAATCCAGCACATATAATCTATCTCTATATAAGCACTATACATGTTTTGAGTATGTATGCATATACTCTATATACCATAGAGTTCTCCATGTACTTTAATGATTCTCACCACCATAAGTAGCCATAAAAGCAAAGCTATCTGGAGGTTGTGTTTCAGGTTTGGAGCCATACTGCCTGTATCCCTGTGGCAGCCTCTGAATGCTGGATCTGGCTTTTCCGTGGTTTACTCACTCTTCAGGAGTGCTCAGATGAGGCTCAGTGACATTTGAAGTAGTCCAGGGACTGGAAATTATTTGAAGCCCATTGCAGCACTGCTTCTTCCCTGCCCCTTACACACTTGGTGTCACTAAGCAGCAGTTCTAAATAGGGCTCATAATGAGTTGCCTCTCTTTCCTAATTGCAGAGCCAGGTGTCAGCTGCAAATCTTTACTGACAGAAAGTTCAAACTTGCTTTCAGCTGAACCACTCTATGAAGGTTCATCTGTTAAAGTCAACATTTTTATCTTTCTTTAATATATTTACAGCATTTTGTAATTTCTAATGCAAACTAAATACCTGAATCCTATACTGGAAGACTGTCAGTATAGTGCTTGTTATATGAAAATGTAGGCATTTTGCAGTACAGTAGTAGTTCAAAAAGTATATATTTTCAGCAGCTGGATATTTTGTAAATATTTCAAATATAATATTCAAGTGTCAAGTTTCAGGTTGACACAATAGAGCATGAGCAGAATTTGTACTCCTTCAATTTCCTAGTTAGTATGTACTTTTTAGCTACTGTTTTTCTATTTGAGAGACATTAAACATTAAATGGAACATTCATGTTTCTAAAATACCTTGTCCTGATAATTAAAATATAGCATAACAGAAATATAAGGCAGAATCCTTCTCAGGTATTGTCAGCATAACTGTTTGGTTATTCAAGGAAAGTGAGATCTGCTCCATACTGTATGAAGTGTCTGTGATCATGTCCTCATTTTTCCTTGTTTTATGGAAGAAATTCTTTACTGCAAGGGTGGTGAGGCCCTGGCACAGGTTGCCCAGAGAGGGTGTGGATGCTCCATCTCTGAAAGTGTTCAAGGCCAGGCTGGATTGAGCTTTGAGCAACCTGGGATAGTGGAAGGTGTCCATGTCCATGGCAGGGGGATTGGAACTAAATGGTTCTTATGGTCCCTCAAACCATTCTATGATTCTAAGTACAGAATACGAGTAGTGAGGAAGAACGAAGAAGGCAATGGATAAATTAAACTAAAGGCTAGAAAGCAAACTGTAAGAGTGGATTCCCTGGAACACCTTTGAAAGGTTGTCTGAACAGAGACAAAATATTTTTTTCCAATGGTTTTGAGTAGAGGGCCTAAGATTTTGGATTTGCGAAGTCAAGCAAGGTAGAGAAGATAATGACGGGGAGAAATCATTGAAGATTAGAGAAAGAAGAACAATTAAAATTATATTTTGAAAATAATTATTAATCAACTAAGAGGAAGGAACAACCAGAGCAAGAAAATAGCAAGAGGAAGTAAGTATCTGAGAGTAGAAATACATTGAAAAGAGAATGGAGGAGACTTGAAAAACCTCAGAAGAAAAGCCTTGACATATAGCAGATGTCAGCACTAAAAAGTGAAAAATATGTTATATCGGCAAGAGTAAAACTGCCTGTAATAATATATTGGAATGAGATAAAAAGAAATTAAGTATAGAGATTATCTGCAGGTGTGAGAAAACTACTGTTGTTGGAAGAAGCACTTAGGTCTAAGAGAGTAAGAAGAAATAATGAAGTACAGGCAGCTGAAAGAGGAAGTCACCTAATCACTGAGAGCAATGAGTGAATTCTGCATAATGGTCAGTTTGCAGTCTGGACTGATGTTGGGAAAAGTGAGCACTGAATAGCACAAACTTGGGCAAATTAGAGGAGGACATTCTCTTTGACAAGAAAAAAAAGCTAGAAGCCTGAACAATCATTCTGAGGAGGTTCCCTTTAATTAATAAATTAAGGAAAATCACAGCAACATGAAATGAGAAAAGCTATGAGTTATACAGGTATGGAAGTAGATAACAGCCTGGAGTCATGTTCACAACTGAGAAAACTGTTAGATTGCAAAGGAGAAATAAATTTTTTCAATGATCCCCAGAAAACACTTGGAGGGAAGAATAGCCAGGCTGGTTCAAGAAAAGAATTATTGATATGGAAATGGAGCAATGGCCACAAGCATAGATGAAAATGAGGAAAAAAAAAGAAATTAGATGGAATTTGCAATGCTTAGTTGTCCCTAGGGAGTATCTGATGAGATTTGTAACTTCCGTAGCAGACCAAGATAGCCCTGGTAAGGAGATGAACACCTGAATAGATTTAGCTTGTTCATGAATCCAATGACAGCAAGAGGCTACAGAATCCCTGAGACAGTATCTGGAGATGTCACAATAAAGTATTGCTCTTTGCTGAGTACCAGTATGTCACAGTTCAAAAGTGCAAAGCCTACCTTTGTTTCTAGTACAGAGCACTAAAGAGAATTATGGTTCTGTCTGAAAGGCTTCCTTGGCTTGTCACCCAACTCTAGCACAAGGCAAATGTCAGATGTCTGCTAAGCCACTGTCTCCTTCAGCAAGGCTGGTGAAGGGTCTGGAGAATAAGTCATATAAGGAACAGCTGGGTGTGTTTAGCCTGGAGAAAAGGAGTCTCAGGGGTGACCTCATCACTCTCTACAACTCCCTGACAGAAGGCTGTAGCCAGGTAGGGGGCAGGCTCTTCTCCAGGCAACAGCGACAAGGCAAGAGGAAATGGCCTCAAGCTGTGCCACAGCAGGTTCAAGTTGGACACCAGGAAGGATTTCTTCACAGAAAGTGTTGTCAAGCATTGGAACAGGCTGCTCAGACAGGTAGTGGAGTCACCATCCCTGGAGGTGTGTGGCCCTTAGGGACATGATTTAGTGGTGGTTGGTTGGACTCGAAGATCTGAGAGGTTTTCCTGCCTAAACAATTCCATGATTCTAAGCCAGTGTCATGGGTCTCCATGTCTGCTGTGAAAGAGCCTGAAGATCAGCCGGCTGCGGGGTGGGTAGGACACCATGCAAAGAGAAGGGAGCAGCCTGCCTTTGGCACAGGCAAGTGCATATACACTGCTAGAGAATAACGTTCAGCTCACTGCAGGCCTGGGAAAAGCAGATTGCCCAGGGGTTGGGAGAATTCACACTGCCTTTCAGTAGGTGAGCTGATGGCTGTAAATACGCAGTTAATTTTTATTATGGTAAATAAATGCTCTGGGCAGTTCCTAAGGCTTTACTGTCTCCTCTCAGGTAAATTCCTGCAAACAATGTTACACACAATACTTATGAAAGTGTGTATATCAGCAAGTGAAAAATTCTTAATAAAAAGCCTGAATAATTGTCACCAAAAGTATATGCATGCAAAAATAAAAGCGCTGTTCTGGGACAAAGCCTACTGTGGTTTCTTAGCATTCTGACATGTACCTTTGAAAGCCATGAATGCCAATGGAGTCCTCAAGTACTGAAAAAATAAAATAGATGTTATGGGGAAGGTTGAAAGTCAATAGACAACCTCAATATATGATAGATATGGAAAAAACCACTTCCGGTAATTGGCATATGCTTAAATATAATTAGAACTGGGTCACAGTTTACTGGAAGAAAGTTATTGTGCCAGAAGTAAATAAATAATAAGATTGTGCAGAGAGAAGGATGTTGAACGTTAGTGATATGGGCATGGGTATAGGTGAGGCACTTTGGAAATAAGAAATCTGTGTTTAAGATTTTCCCATGGCAAACTCAATCAGTGAAATTGAATTCTGTTCTCATCCTAATACCTCTGACTGGCTCCTATGGCAGAATTTTTCAAGAAGGAAATATACTTATAGATGTAGCATTGATTTAGCTAGTATACATTTTAAGCTCATTGAATCATTAAACAAAATTAGTACTTGGATGTATATGAGTAACACCTTTGCTGTTATAGTGAGAGAAAGCAAACTCACCTGAATTCAAACTTCCAGAATACTAAATGCACCTTAAATATTTTTGTGTGCATCAAAACAACTAATGTTCACAATATTGACAAGCAGATATTTATGTTTTAAGGATTATGCATTTAGAATTGTGTTAATTTAAAAAACAAACACACAAACCCACCAAAAAAAAATCACAAAACCCCCTCAACTCTTGGAAGTTGAACATTAGTCTTCTGAGAGTAATAAGCATGTAAATAACAATTTTGTTGGAAACATTTGTAGGGAAATTTAAAAATGCATGTGTAAATATAGGTGCATCTATACCTATATAATCACTTATCTGATGAATGAACTTGATCCATGCTGTATGTATTGCTATTTTTCATTATATTTAATTTTAATTCATTTATTCATAGTTTTAACCTTTGTAAGAACATTGGTTATTTAAATGAGTAGAAGGTAAACCCCATCAACGAAACTTCAGGGTTTAATGTTGAAGATAACTGACATGCATGAAGTCATTGTATTAAAATATTGTTTTTCCTATTGTTTAGCACAGATGGTGCTGGTAATTAATACTGTGCTATTTTTTCATCAGGGGATTCCCTGATTACAAAAGTCAAGCAGTATGTAATAAACTGCTACATTACACTGTATGAATAAATGATTTATGATTTATATATTTATTAATGAAAATTTCATTATCCAAGATGCAAGTTATGCAATATTTTAAAGCTTCTTAAGATACATTGTGTGAAAAATCATGTATTTTTATAAAAATGCATAATTTATGAAATACAGTAGAGTATATAAAAAAACCCCACCCTTTACTTCTGTCCTTTCTAAAGGCTTTATCTAAGTGCTGATGATCACAAACAGGCTTATTAGAAAATGCACATCAGCAATCTAAATATCTTTGAGGGTGTTCTGATACTTCCTGCAGAGGGGATTGTAAGTATAATTAGGAATAAATTCTTCTGTCTTTACTATAGGAGGGTAAATATTATGCCCTCTGCATAATTTTTGGTTCAGGGTTTGTTTACTTTATAACACTCATTGAAATCACAGCATATCTTTTTCTATATATAATAAACTGATTATGAACTAATTTCTAAATAGGACCATAGAAACATGCTTATATACACCCACCTAAAGTGGCACCATCTTTCCTTGGTGGCTTTTAAATTTTAGGGCCCTTTGCACTGTCACAAAAATGTTTACCCCTAGTATGAGCACCTGCCAAGGAAACCCAGTTGTGCTGTGGGAGGGTCCTATTTGACAAA